>CM046667.1:3040025-3066163 GCA_025594165.1 Tamias sibiricus | reverse complement strand
CCACTGTAGGCATCCCTGTTTTGGAGATGGCCAAATTTGTTTCACCATTATAAAGGGTTATGGTATGGGATCTGTGAAAATCAGAGGAAATTTATATGTCTGTGTTCCTAATACCAGTATGTCTGAATGTTAGATTTTGGGCAGGTAGGCCACACTTCCCAGGTAGCCTAATGAGGCCACACCTCCCAGGTACCTTAAGACAAGACATACCTCCCAAGCACCTCAGGCTGGCCATGTTGCTGGCCACACCCCAGGCACCTTACTGAGCCAATTATGACACACAGGTTCCCCTTTTGACCATCGGCAGCCTATGGAACTGGGGTTCCTTCTGGGTGATCTCTCAGTCCACCAGTTCACTACTTAAGCACTCTTCAGACTGAAACACCACCCTTTTCTTCTTCTTCTTCTCTTCTTGCCACCCATCTCCTCTCACTTGTTCTCCCCTCCCTCTTCCATGTGTTCCTTCAGTTGATTAATAAAACCCCCCTTTTCTACATGGTGGTTCCAGCGTGTGTTCATCTGCCCTTCATTCTGGTGCTGTGACTCGGATATGCGTGTCTCTTCTGAGGGCAGAAACCTCCTGGAAATTGCCTCGTTCTTTTGTTCATTTTATCAAACACAACATCACTGGATTTGGAAAGCTGCCCCACCCCCCCCCTACATACCTTGAGGTCCTAAACCTGTCTGGTCACTCTTGTGACCTGCTCAGGGGAAATAAACCCCAACCCGAGACTTTAAAAATGATGGTGGACCCCAGGAAATCCCCCCCCATCTACCCACTCTAAAGCCTCATCCTCCAAGGCTTTCAGCTAGTAATGATTAAAGAAGTCCCTCTCCACACTCCGGACTTGAGTCTTTCCTTTCCATTTACACGGGACATGGAAAACCCTTGCACAAGGCGGCTCATAGTCCTCCAGTATCTTGAGAAGACACTTCTCACAATACCTGATGTCTGCCTGACCCAGTGATGACTGAGTCACAGACTTGGATCTCACTCTAATATATACTTTGGAAGGGATGCTATTCAAAATATCGTATTAGCCTCTTCCCATTAGGAACTGGAAATATGGGAGCTTCTCTATCTTTTTCAGCTGACTCCCCTCTTAATTGCCTTCTAAAAAATTGGGCAAACCTAGGATTAAAGCCACACATAAAGAAAAAGAAACTCATCAAATTATGTACAAAGATTTTGCCTTTTTACCCATTAACTAACCAATGGCCATGGTCAGGGTTCCTGGACGCTCGGGTTTTGCAGGAACTTTCCAGCTTTTTCCAATGGTCAAAACAATGGGCAGAATTACCCCATGTAGATGTGTTTCTTCTTCTCCATTCAAACCCTTTTCTGTGCACTCATTGTAGCCCAGAAACCGTTTTCCTTGCATGCCAACCCAGCGATCCACTTCCATCCTTAATTGATCTTGACTTTGATCCAGGGATAGAGGTTTAGCCCCCTCCATACCATCAGTCTAGACCTTTCTCCCCTCCTCTTCTTTTGGTTCCAATTTCTGCAATTGCTGTGCCTTCGTCTTTAGTCCCTCCTCTTCCTTCTAAGTCATCTCCTGCACCTTTGCTGCCATCTTTACTGCCCTCTCAGCTTCTGTCGCTTCTTTCTTCATCATCTCCTGCAATGCCTCCTCCCCCATCTTCCCCACCCACTCAGACATCATCTTCTGCGATGTTTTCTTCACTAGCCGTGCCGCTTCCGAATATTGATCTTTCTTCAGCACCCCCCTCTGCAGATTGGGTGCCAATTTCTCTGGATTATTTCTGTCACTTTACTCACGGTCTCCACCACCCAATTCTGTGCTCGGTCCTCCCATTACCCATTGGAGAAAGCAGGCAGGGAAGCTCACTCAGATCATTGCACCCTTGAGGGAGGTGGCAGGGGCAGAGGGAGTAATTAGAGTTTATGTTTCATTTTCCATGGCAGATCTATCCCAGATCAAGAAGCGATTGGGTTCCTTTGCTACAGACCCCACAACTTATTTGAAAGAATTCCAATGGGTCACCCAAGCATATAGTCTCATGTTTCATGATGTGTACGTCATTTTAGCAAATACTCTCCTTTCTGAGGAGTGTAGACGGGCCTGGGAGCAGGCAAGAGCCTATGCAGACGAGATCCACAGAGTCAATCCAAATTTTCCCATTGGCCCCGAGGATGTACCAGATCAGGATCCAAACTGGAATTATAATGCTCCGGGGGATATGGTCTCAGAGAGATCAGTTTATCACTTGCATAGTGTCTGGTTTTAGACGCGCAGCTCAGAAACCCATTAATTTTGATAAGCTGTGAAAAATTATACAAAAGAGAGAAAAATCTCCCTCCGAGTTTATGATCAGTTGACAAAAGCACTTCAACAGTAGATGAATCTAGACCCCGATTCCCCAGGGGGGCCATCAAATTCTTATGATTTTTTTTGTCCCATATTTACCCCAATATATGGGCTAAATTATGTGGAAGTTGGAGCAGGATTTTGCAACACCTCAGAGTGAGAATTTGGCCACAGATTTTAAGGTCTATCATAAGCACAAGGAGGATGCCGAACATCGCAGATTTCAAAAACAAGAAAAGGTAAAGCAATCGAAGTTCCAAAGTTGGCCCAGGCCCTTCAGGTCTCTGATGCTCAAGCCTCAAAAACAGGTGTCCGTAACTCCATAGAGGAGGAACCTCAAGGGCCTTGCTACAGGTGCGGGAAGAATGGACACTGGGATAAAGTCTGTTCTAAACCCAGGCCCCTTAAGTGCCTGTGCCCAAAATGTTACAAGGTGGGCCATTGGGGCCTTGACTGCACCAGTCCCCACAGGGGGGCTGGACCTGTCACAAACCCCAAAATGCTGGAACTGGCTACAGAAGATTGACGGGGCCTGGAGGCTCCTCTCCTGAACATTGATATTGCCTTACAGGAGCCTAAGGTTACCCTCCCTGTTGATGGCCTCCCCATAAATTTCCTGTTAGATACAGGAGCCATTTTCTCGGTCTTGAGGGAGTTTTGGGGCCCCACCACCATAGCACTGTCTCCTATTGTTGGGGTAGAGGAAAATGCTACTCGCCCCTGCAAGGCTTCTATTCTGTCTTGCTGTCTACACCACCATCCTGTCACCCACCAGTATCTAGTAATGCCTCAATGTCCTGTGCCTTTACTGAGCCGAGACATATTGGCCAAATTTCAGGCCTCAATTGAATTCTCTAATCTGCCTAGCTCAGTTGTGCTTCCTGGCTCATTTCACTACATCTCCTCACCCATCTTTCTTCTTACTGTTTCAAAGGACACTGGTGACCATGAGGAGACCCCTCAATTCCCTGCCAATGTGGAAAACCCTCAAACCCCTTACTGATGCAGGAACCCCTCAACTTCTACCAAATGCAGAAAACCTTCAATCCTCTACTGATGCAGAAACCTCCTATTACCCTGCCCCAACTGATCTGGTAGACTCCAAAGTTTGGGATACTCAGACTCCCTCCCTTTTTCATTGCGACCCTGTAAAAATAGACCTTAAAGATCTTCAGTGTTTCCCCAACAGAGCCCAGTATCTACTTCCAGCCACTAGCCTTATGGTTCTCCAATGCATTTACTGAGATTTTTTTGAGGAATCATTTTCTCATACCCACACATTCCCTTTATAATACTGCTATATTCACAGTTCAGAAGTCCAATGGGTCATATTAGCTAGTCCAAGATCTTCATCTCATCAATGAGGCCATCAAGCCAGTACACTTGTGGTCCCAAATCCTATTCCATTCTCTACTTAATTGCCTTCTTATCCAACCATTTCTCAGTTATTGACCTCAAAATTGCCTTCTTCACTCTTCCTTTAGCTCCAGAATCACAAGACCTCTTTGCCTTTACCTGGACTGACCCTGATGCTCAATGGTCCCAACAGTTGACCTGGACAGTTCTAACTCAGGGATTTTGAGACAGCCCTCATATTTTTGGACAGACATTGTCTGCAGACCTCAAAGCCCTTGAATTCTTTGACTCCACTCTCCTGCAATATGTAGATGACATTCTCCTCTGTAGCCCTTCCTTTCCATAGCTCATAAAGACTCTTACACCCTTTAAATTTTCTTGCCTCTCGCAGGGATTGTGTTTCCCCATTTAAGGTGCAGCTTTCCCAGACCCAGGTAGTGTATTTAGGAGTTTAGATTTCCCATCAATTGAGGGCCATTATGGTAGACAGAAATGCTTTCATCGAGGCTCTCCCATGGCCCAAGACAAAGGAAAAGATTCTTTCCTTCCTAGGCCTAGTGGGATATTTCCAGGCCTTAATTCCCAATTTCTCTTTTTATGAAAAGCCCTTATATGAGGCAGCCAAGGATATTAAGGAGAAACTTTTCCCCAAAGACATTTGGGCAGAGTTTAAATGCCTACAGCAGGAACTATCACAGACCCTGTCTCTTCATCTCCCAGACCTTCTTCAGCCATTCACCCTTTATGTTCATTAAATGAAGGGTTGGCTGTAGGTGTTTTAGGCCAATACAAGGCCTCCACCTTTGCTCGGGTTGTCCATATTTCTAAAGAGCTTGACCCCACCATTCACGGATGGGCCCCTTTCTTAGGGCTCTGGCTGCTGCTTACCTACTTCTACAAAAATCAAAAAAGTTGACCTTTGGTGCCTAGGTCACTGTTGCCTCTCCTCACCATTTAAAAGATCTACTAACATATAAGAGCCTTCAAACTCTCCTGCCCTGTCACTTTTTTTTTTTTTTTTTTTTTTTTTTTCTGCATGGCTCCTCAATCTCTTTCCAACCCTACCCCTCTTTACACCCAGCTTCCCTCCTCCTAATCTCCTCAGAGCCCCCAGAACATGATTGTATAGAGACGCTTGAGGCTTTAATCCCCACCCCTCCTACATTCAAGAGGGAACACTTCCTGATTTTTCCTTAACCTTGTTCTCAGATGGCAGCTCTTTCTTTAAGGATGGGCAATGTTTTGCCGGATAGGTAGTCGTCTCCCTATCAGAGGTTATTGAGGTGGGTCCCCTCCTTCCCAACACCACAAACGAATGGGCTGAACTAATAGCTGTTATTTGTGCCTTTGAATTAGCGGCAGACCAGAACCTCAGCCTCTACACAGACTCAAAATATGTTTACCATATTTTGCTTTCCCATTCAGCAATATGGAAAGAGTGAGGGCTCCTGACCACAAAAGGCTCTTCAATTACAAATTCTAAATTAATATCAGAACTCCTGCAAGCCTCTCTTCTCCCCAAGCTAATAGGGATCTCCCATTGTCCCTCACACCAAAGTGGTGCGTCTTCCATAATTTAGGAAAACACGAAGGCTAATAGGGCAGCAAGGGAAGCAGCACTATCTTCTCCTTCTCTTCTGGCTCCAGTCCAATCTACTACCAAGACCCCCACATCCCCTTCCACACAATCAATTCTCTCCTATTTTTTATTCTCTTTTCCATACTAACCCTCAGGCCCTCAAAACTTTTGCTACCACCTTCCTCACCCTGAGTTCTGAAGACACACAGTTTCTCCATCAACTCACCTCCATGTGCACTGCATGTCAGCACACCAAATTCATATACTCCCCTTAAACCAGGAACATTTTCCTCTCACGAAGCTCGAGGTCAGCTTCCAGAAGCTGATTGGCAAATAGATTTCACCAACATGCCAGATGTCCAGAAACACAAATATCTCCTGGTCTTGTTAGACACCTTCTCTTGATGGGTGGAGGCCTTCCCTACTTCCAACAAAATAGCCTGCACAGTAGCCTATATTTTAGTCTCAGAAATCCTTTCCACGCTTCCAGTTGCCCACATCCATCCAGTTTTACAACGGGCCTGAATTTGTTTCCCAAGTTACCCAAAAAATTTTTACTTCCCTTATCATTCATTGGCATTTCCACATCCAATATCACCCCAAGTCCTCAGGAAAGGTAGAGAGGCCTAATAGAACTCTTAAGGATATTCTGACCAAAACTCTCCGTAGAGCTTCACTTGGACTGGTCAAGCTACTTCCCCTCACCTTCTTTTGGATCTGAGGACTCCAAAGAAACCTTCCTCACTATCCCCTTTTGAGTTTATGTTTGGGTGACCAGCTCTTCCACCTGCAATTTCCCCAACTCAAGGACCCTTACCCAAAGATCTTTCTCTTCCCATCTTGTCCTTCATCAGACATCATCTATGGAAGTGCCAAGATTACATACTGCCTAATCCAGGTAGACTCACTACTTCATTCCCATTATTGGTTATTGGGTATATCCGGTTATTGGGTATATTTCTCCCCTCCCCAGGACACAGGAACAGTCTCCCTTGCCCTGAAGTGGACAGGCCCTTTCCAGGTTTTGCTGTGCACACTCACGGCTGCTAACCTTCGTGAAACCTCAGGGAACTTGACATCTTGGATTCATATCTCCAGACTGAAACCAGCTGCTCAACCAGCTGAGGATCCACAAAAGGACATCAAATACCTCAATATACTTGCTCTCCCCTTCCCACCGATCCCCCAAAAGTTCACTCTTCTCATGTCTCTCTAACACTGACCTAAAATGACCTTTTCTGTCATTTTCATTCTATCTCTGGCTCTCTTCTTGCTTGACTCTGCACATTCTGTGTCTTATTTTCTACTTTTCCACGCCATTTCTTTTTTGAGGTTTGGCAACTAGATAACCATGGGCAAAAGATATGCCTCCTTAATCAATCTCCCTGCCTTTTTGATAATTGCCCATCCATTCTGCTCACCTTTGATGAGGTTTCCACATGTGCTCAACAATGCTTCCCCAAAATGTCAAAATCAATGAAGTACCTTTGTTTTAAGGAGGACCAGACAGAGGACAGGTGCAATGACCCTGATAAATGGGTTGGATGTCCATCCTGGAGGTGTAATTATCACTGGTTTTCTGTTATAGGAGTAACAAATACCTGGGGAATTACACCAAGTCAACTCCAATCCTCGAGGTACAGTAACAATGTGACTTTTGAGATTACTAACCCTTCTTCCTGGCAGCGTTGTGTTGCTGCAGTAGAGGTTTGTTAATCATGAATGGGCCCATGGTTGAGGTAAAATTGTTATAGAAAAGACCATAAAGACTCTTCTGCTGCCAGGGCCCTATGAGATACTTAATGCCTACAGAAAACAGACTCAAACCCATCTTCGACATTTGAATGAGTCTCTCTCTTTCTCCTGGAACTCCATCCTCTCTTTATCTCTCTCCTTATTAGCAAACCATTCCACCTTTAATGCCTCAACCTGTTTTCTCTATGTGCCACTTCACAAGTCTCTATTGGTCCCAATCCCAGTTCAGGCCAATGCCACCCTGACCTCCTCATGCCACGACCAACCATCTCTCTCTCTCCTTCTTCCGACTATTCTCCTTTCTTTAATGTTACCTCTTGTTGGGCCACCGCCAATGACTCTTGCCCAGAACACACCTGGCATCCCATAATGGACAATTTGACTCTCCCTTCCCCTTTCCTATTTTGGTGCTCCACCCATATGTTCCAATGCATTGACACTAAGACCCCAGGTCCCTGCTACCCTGTTGTTTTAATTCCGAGAACCTGAATTTATATAGGGAGGCTGAGGCTGAGGACCTTCTTACCTCCCTACAGTCTCAAGGGGGGTGCTCTAAATGAGCAGCCACCCTGGCAGTCTTAGTGGGTGTTAGCTTAGTCACCACAATTTGCCTCTGCAAGCCTCTCAATTGGAGGATTGGCTCATTCACTTGGAGTGGCCCAATTCTTCAGACAGGAGATCTCTGACCTCACAGATGAACTTACCACCACTGCTGAAGACTCCGCTTACTCCATCCAGGCCCTCCAGCAACAATTCTCATCATTAGCGGAGGTTTGTACTCCAAAACAGACAATCTTTAGATCTCATCACAGCAGAAAAAGGGGGTACCTGTATTTTTTGGGGTAAAGAATGCTGCTATTATGTCAACCAGTCAGGCAAGGTTGACCACAATGTACATCACTTAAAAAAGGTGATACAAGATCTAGGGGACAAAAAGATTTGGTGGCAGCAGAGGTCCTTATAGGAATTATAGGAAGGGGTGGCCACATGGATCCTTCCTTTCCTAGGCCCATTTATAACCATATGTCTAGTCCTGATGTTAGCCCCTTGTGTCATAAGATGCCTTCAAAATCAGATTTTTCAGATTTCTAATCAAACTTTTAACCAGCTTCTCCTCAGGGATTATCAACTTCTAAAAACCACAGATGACTTTCCAACCAAAGATGACTTCTCTCCACCTTGGGACAGACTTACCAATCTCTAGAGGAATCAACTACACCCTGAAGGACTTCTCGACGACTACCTCCGATGGGCCCTTAATCTGCCACCCTATGTTCATTACGATGACCTCCCTCACAAGACTCTCTGTTGGCCTCTTTGCTGTGAGTCCCAGCCAGTGGAATATAGGCAGTCGCACAACAATCCCTCTCACCTTCTTTCTCTTTGTTGTTTTCATAATAGTGTTAAGATGCTTCCTATAAACTCGAGAGGCCTACAATTCCTGCATGCTCTTTGAGGCTAGTTTATTCCCCTGGTGACCTCTGCAGAAGCTTGGTTTGACAACCCTCACCAATTTGGGGCTTCAAAAAACTTTATACATTTCACACCTGCAGAGATTCATCTTTTTGGTGCCTGCCTTCTGGGAAATTATTATTATTATTATTATTATTATTATTATTTTATTATTATTATTATTATTTGCTACTGGGAATTGAACTCAGGGGAAATCCACCACTGGACCACATCCCCAGTCATATATATATATATATATATATATATATATATATATATATATATATATATATATATATATATGTATGTGTATACATATGTATATATAATTTAGAGACAGGGTCTCACAGAGTTACCAAGTGCCTCGCCATTGCTGAGGCTGGCTTTGAACTTGAGATCTTCCTGCCCCAGCCTCCCAAGTGCTGGGATTACAGGCATGCTCCTCCATGCCTGGCCTTTCTGGGAAAATTTCTTTGCCCTCAAGCCTGACCTGCCTGCCCGCATCTTTCCCCTCATAACACCCCACATCGCCCCATTTAACTCAAAGCAGCCAGATCAAAATATGATGCTCAGCTTCCTAAGAAAACAAAAAGGGGGGGGGTGTTAGATTCCAGGCAGGGAGGCCACACCTCTCAGGTAGCCTAACAAGGCCACACCTCCCAGGTATCTTGAGAAAAGACACACCTCCCAAGCACCTCAGGTTGGCCATGCTGCTGGCCACACCCTAGGCACCTTACTGAGCCTATTATGACACACATGTTTCCCTTTTGACCCCCGGCATCTTATGAAACTGGGGTTCCCTCTGGGGGGGGGGTTGCTCAGTCCACTGGTTCACTACTTAAGTGCTCTTCGGACTAAAACTCCTCCTTTTTTTTTCTTCTTCTTCCCTCTCTCTCACACCCATCTTCTCTCACTGGTTTTCCATCTCCCCTCCACATGACCCTTTGGCTGATTAATAAAACCCCCTTTTCTACATGGTGGTTCCAGTGTGTGTTCATTTGCCCTTCACTGACCATGTCTCAGCAGTAGGAAATGAATCATTATCTATCATTAAAATCTGATGTTCCATGTACTCAGTCAACTTTACCATTATATGGGAGGTTAGAGAAATCTATTGCACAACATATTGTGGGTGTTTTCATAATAATTAACTGGAATGAAGTTTCATACATCCTCAGGACATGTGAACATAAATGCTGAATGATTTCATGATGGAATTTTGCCTCAGGATAATATTGGTTTGATTATGTAATTTATTTGTGTAGAAGGTTTTTGGTGATTGTCCCAATTAAAGTCTGTTTGTTAAAATGCATTGTTGGTTAGTGATGTCTATGCATAAGACCTGGGTGAAAAGAAGAGTGAGAAGAATCTTAATTCTGTAGCCTTTTTTGCATAAAAATATAGGTTCCTGTGTAAATTATTCATATATGTTTGTTGCTTTAGTTGTATTAGGTTTGAATCCTGTGAGTAATTTTCTGTGGACTTATGTGAAGTGAAATAGAAGGGGTATATTGCCTCCAGGGAAGTCAGATTCCTATAATATTCAATGTATGCACATCTCAAAGAATTTGTGCCCAAAATGTTACTATTATATAATCTCTGTGTGCCAGTGGTGGTAATGCTTTGTTGGTTTTATAGTATTCATCACAACAAAGATATTGATAACTATCTGTTCTACAATGAGCATATTTTGAGAAAAAAGCTTTAGTTATGAGTGTCAGGTTGTGTATAAACAAATTTACCTTTATCTATTACTCTGTTAGCCTCAATATATGTGTTATTTATAGGACAATATGTTATTAATATCAACATTTTGTACTGGCAATGTGTTATGATTAGGCTGTGATGTTTGTGCTGTAAAAATATCATTGATAGGAGCAATATTTGATGCATCAGTGCATACATTATCAATGATGAGTGTCACGTCCATCTGCCCAACCAGGTATTACCTGTACAGAGGGGAAGAAAGTTATTAGCATATATATATAATATATGTATATATATATATATGTATTATATATATATATATATATTTTTTTTTTTTTTTTTTTTTTGTGGTGAGTTTAAATTTTTCTTTTCCTCATGTTTCCCACTAAGTATTTTCTGTGCCTTCAACATTCTTAAGAAGGGGAGGAGCCAAGGCCATACTTCATAAAAATTCCCCAAGAAGACTGTTGGCCTAGATGCTGCTTTCCTCTTTTCTAGCTGCTCTTGTAGTTGTTTTATCCTGGCCTACACTACCCCTGATTGGTTGACATAAAAACAACAGTTCTTCTGTAGGTATAGGCAGAGGCCTCTTTTCTCTGCTGTTAATAGGTCCAGTCCATGGTATTTTTGTAGGACCACAGCAGCTCAGAAGTCCAGTTAATTCTGGAGGGTTAGTGTAGATTCAGCTTCCTGTTGGATATCCCCAGCAGCTGATTGGAGAGCTGATGAAAATAGGTAATGGGTGCAGTTATTCTTGCTGTTTCTGTGGCTAGGTCTGCTGTAACACCCAGGGCGGCTAGTAGGGGAACAAATTGAGTAGCCTGTTTGTGTCAAGGGCTCATATGAGTAGGGACTTACCAGTGAGCTGTTTAGACCAAGAATAACTGATATTAAATGAGAGAAGCCAATAATCTCTCACCAGGGCTTGTGAGGGCTGAGAAGTTGTCCCCATAACAAGGTTGGAGAAGACAAGGTCTTTATTTTGGAATATAAATTTCTAGCATAGCCAGAGGTATCAGGAATGTAAACACAACATTTAACTTTTAATGTTACAGATGCTAATTCTCTCAAGATGTAGTTAAGCTATTTAACATCATCTGATTTTTAAAAATATCTATTTTGTTATTTAGTGTTGGATAATCATACTAGCGAACATCAAGCCTACTTGTGTAGGTTAAAAATATCTGTAGGCCTTAAATTAGCTAAAAACTGTAGGTCTGACTTTGGCAGTTTCTCTTCATAGTTATTAGGCATTCCTTCCTAAGAATCTCTCTTTCATAGCCTCCAGTCTTACATATTTTGGGGGCTAACACACTGTATATTTTAAGTTACATTTAACTATTATTTTTTTTTTCTGTTGTTTTAATGAACAGGAATGGCTATGTTTTGGTTTAGCTGGGTTTCTTTAGATTTGTTTTCCCCAGGTGTTTATGAGCAAGCTATTCAAAATTGACTTTGTTTCTATCTATTGTTAAGGGTCAGTTGAGTTCCCACAGTTGTCACTTGTGCAGGAACTTGAGAGCAGTTTCTTAGCTCTGCTAGTGCCATTTGAGCTAGGAAGGGTCCATGTCTTGTGGACAATGTTGCTTCCCTTAAAAACATCAGGGATTTCTCCCTTCTCCAATGACCCTCCTCTTCATAGCAAGTGCACTGATTAGCTTTTCATTTTCTAGTGGTCTCATTATCTCCCTGATTGGGAGGTTATGTGACCCAGAGTTGCAAAGCTCTTTAGAGAAGTTTCCTGTTCCCTGGATTCAGAATGACTCGGAGGGCAAAAGAAAAATATTGATTTTCTTGGCCTTTTAATTTAACTTTAATTTTTAAGTTTTGATCTCCAGAAATTCAGTCTCAGCAGTTCTTAAATTAAGAGTACTGGGCTTTAACTTTAATGTATATAAACTTACAGTCATTTACCATTTTTATTTAACTGGAATTGTGTTTTATAGGTGATGGCTTACTTTATCTTAAAGTAACCCAGGTTGTGTGTTCTTGAAACAACACCTGTGAAAAAAACATTAACAGGCAACATTTAGACAGTTTATAAGGAAAATACAAAATAAAATTAACAGAGTAAAAACATATTTAGTTTGTGTAATAACTATCTTGAATTTTGGCTGGGTTGTATGTTATATCCCCTGTTTGAGATTCTAGTAATCTTAACAACAAAAATCAATCTTTTGAACATAACTTTAAATAAACTGAATTTTGGCCTACTTTGGAGTTATTCTGAGTCACTGTAAGGTGGGAGGCAGAGCCTTATCTCAGGTAAGGTGGGTTCCCTGTAAATCTTAGGTGAAGTGTTATAATTCTGAAGCTTATCTTTGCCTTTTTCTTAAATATTATTTTACAAAGTTTACATTATTCTCTTTTTTGAGTCAATATGAATGTTAGCTAACATAGTATGATATTACAAAAAAAACATAAAATAAAGAAAGCCTGAGATATTTTAATCTTTTTTTGAAAAAGTAGCACAGGGCTTTTATGAATAGATTAGGCTCTCATTTACTTAATAATACATTTACATTTTACCCCATTGCAAAAAGTAACATAAAACTTTACATATCTAATTGATAACAGGTCCTGATATAGAACATCAATGACATAAATAAATACACAATAAATTTTTTTATACTTATAATTCTAAAATTTCCATATGACTTTAGTTTGGAGGACACCAGCTTGACATAATGTTCTTTTAAACCTTCTACCTTAAATACTTGTATACCTGGATGATATGAACACATTTATTATGAAAAGTATGATAATAGCACTATAATTACATTGAGGTTTTTATATTCTTTTTTTTTTTTTTTTTTTGGTACCAGGGATTGAACTCAGGGGCACTCGACCACTGGGTCACATCCCCAGCCTTTTTTTTTTGTATTTTATTTAGAGACAGGGTCTCACTGAGTTGCTAAATGCCTCACCATTGCTGAGACTGGCTTTGAACTCGCGATCTCCTGCATCAGCCTCCCAAAGTGCTGGGATTACAGGCGTGCGCCACTGTGCCTGGCAGGTTTTTATATTAACAAAGTTTTAGGTTTTAATGAAAATTTAGACTTTGTTGTTGTTTACAGTTGTACGTATAAATCTTAATTCATTCAAGATCATTTGTTCTAAAAAGTAAAACTTAATAAATAAATACAATGTTATAGGTAAATTAATATTTTAAGAAATCCTTGTCTTTTTAACACATACATTAATCTTTTGTTTATATCAGTACATTAACATTCAATCTTAGGAAAAAAATACCTTAAAATGCTTAGACTGATTGTTTAACATGTATATGTCCATCTTATACAGACCTTCTTTATCATTTAGTTAAAATCTTCTTATAGTTTTATTACCTAAAATATTCTAATTTCTTTTTTCATGTGTTAACCTTTTTTCCATTAACATTTTGAAACAATCCTTGTAAATTTCTGAATTTAAACAAATTACTCAATTTTAATGAGGAGAAATATTTTATGTTGTCTATAGTTTTCTAATTAAAATACTGTTAAAAGTTTTAGACCTCTTTATATATGGAATCACATTAGTTCACATAAAAAATTTTCAAATATATAAATTATACCTATTGGGACTTTAATTTTTAGTAAACTTGTTTTCAGTAATAGCAAAGCTATTTAACCCCCTTTTTTGTTTACCAATTTATGAAAACACCAATAATATTACCAAATAAAATTTTAAAAGTTAAGAGTACTTGATGATATATTTAACTGTTAACCTTTAAACCTTGTAAATTAATCAGATATCTAATAAACACATATATGACTAATCTCATGTCAAATCTAATTTACTTATTTTACCAAGATATACGACAAGTGTATTGGATAGTATGGGCCATTTCTCCCATGATGAAGAAAAGTCGTAGAAACAATGTATATCAGATACTTTATAAACATCAATAATTTATTAGTTTTTTTTAAAAACCTAGAGAAGCCGGGCATGGTGGCACACACATGTAATCCCAGCACTTTGGGAGGCTGAGGCAGGAGGATCACAAGTTCAAAGCCAGCCTCAGCAATCGTGAGGCATTCAGCAACTCAGTGAGACCCTGTCTCTAATAAAATACAAAAAAGGGCTGGGGATGTGGCCCAGTGGTCGAGTGCCCTGAGTTCAATCCAGGTACAAACCAAAAAAAAAAAAAAAAAAAAAAAAAAAACCTAGAGAGACTTGTGAGTTAAGAAATATTACAGACAAATGTACTTTCATCTGTTTACCCAATTTAAATTAAACCATCATAAATCACATGAATTAAAAGTATTTAAATCCATTGTATACAAAAATGAGTTATCATTTTTATGTGCTAATCTTGATATCATGTACATGACATATGGACACACACACATATCAACAGACAACACAATACACACTATGCACACATACAAAAAATAAAGGTCTTGTAGCTTTTCACAAGTGAATCTCCATTGCAATATTACCAATGTTTAAAAGCTCTATAGTTGAATAAAAATTAGGACTGATTCAAAAAACACTAAAGTAGGGGTGTAGAATCAAAATTATGAGCTGAAAAAATATGAAAATTAAGAGATAAAAAACAGAGTCCTAAAAAAAAAAATAAAGAAAAAAAAAAACAACAACAACAACAACAACAACAACAAAAAAACATGACCAGCTGGTAGTGAGTAAAATACCATACAATTTACTTTTTGGTTTAATCTTCTATGTGTTCAGGTAAAAGACACTTTACTTTAATTTAGTTAATTAATTAATTAATTAATTTGTTTATTTATTTATTTATTTTGGGGGAGCCTCAGCAGGCTTCTTCTTCCATTTACATTTCAATGGAAGTCCTGACATAGGTCTGGAAGAAGCTGGAAAAACTGTTGTTTTCTAACCCTGCTCCCTAACTAACCTGCATTTCTCATGTAGGAGAGTGTTGTATAGATCATGGAAAGTTTACCCAATCTGTTTACCCAATTTAAATTGAACCATCATATAATTGTTTAGGTATTGGAATTTCTTAATATATCCTGAAGGACTGGAGGTGAAGGACCATAGCTTCCTTTTGATTTGGGAGAGGTCATTAAGGGAGAAAAAGAGGTGCACTCTAACAACTCCCTCCAATGCTGCTACTTCATGAAGGAAAAGCATAGTTGTGGTATAGATATAAGAAGCTGAGCTAGAGCAAGTAGTTAGTAGCGTAAGGACTGAAATCCCAAAGGAGTTGAAGCAGAAAGTGGAGAAGAGTTTAGAGGGGTTTAGTTAATGGGTTGTGGTCTGGGATTTTGGGAGAGTCCTGAAGTCGCAAAGAGAACCAGCAGAACCTGGAACCAGAACAGAAAGAGCAGAGGATTGATTTGGGAAGAAGAAAAGAGAAGGCCTGAATATAGGGGGATTACTTTTCATTACCCAAATGCTCAAAAAACTTAAAAAGTTGCTCCAAAATGTTAGAATTTAGAGGGCCATTAAGCAGCCATTGGAATCACTGTCTAAAATATAGAAGGGCCTAACTTGGTTGCAGAGATGAATTAGTGCCTTTGCCTTTACATAAGGAGCAAGGTAGAGTGAGTATAAATTTGCAATCAAAGGGGTGTCCGAGGGGATGGCTGAGATGGCTGCGCCCATGAAAGGAGAGAGTGAGAGAATCAGTAGGGAGAAGCAGAAACTCCCTCTGTGTTTTCTTATACTGAATGAGGAAGAGCTAACTGCTCTGGGAGTCATCACTGCCTCAGGCTGGTAGCTGGGGCAAGGACATTAGGGGTTCTTGGTGCCTGGCACCAGTGATATGAGTGCAATAGTAACCAAGACCCAGAAAAAGATGTCTTGTGCCAGGGATGAGGTCCTCTGAGCCAATGAACTCGGCCAATGGTTGGGACCGACCATAGCTCTGAAAGCTCTGAAAAAAGAACAGCAGCCTGTTGGCACTCACAAGGCAGCGTTATAGCTATGCTTTTATGGGATGCTAAGCAACATTGCCTTGGGATCTCTAGATAAAATGGCTCCTAAACTGAAACTTAGAAATCCTAGGTAAAAATGGCTCCTGATCTAAATTGGCATATCTTATGTTGTTAGAAAAATTTTGCAGGATGGATAGACGCATGCTGGAACCGTCGTATAGGAAAAGGGAAGGGGTTTATTGAATTACCAAAGATACACGTGGAGGGGATGGGGACTAACCGCGGGGAACGAACGGGAGCTGGAGCACGCGGGGAACAGAGAGCAGGAACACAGAGCGGCAGTAGCAGAGAGCAGGAACAGAGAGCAAGCTCAGTCCGGGCGTGGTATAAATAGAGAAGGGGTCATAAAACCCCCTTGGAGTCCTTGCCCTATAGGGCAGCAGAGGTCGGGGGGGGGTAGTGGACAGGGGACTTGCTGGTCAGGTTTTTTGGTCATGCTGAGGATCTTGGGAGGTGTAGTTTTTAACAAAGCACCTGGGGAGGTGTGGCCTCCTGCCTGGAATCCAACATTCCCCCATTTTTGATTTCTTAGGAAGAGGGGCATCATGTTTCGATCTGGATGCTTCAGAGCTAAAATGGGGCGATGTGGGGTAGTTTTGGGGGGGAGGGGGGAATGCGGGCAGGCAGGTCAGGCTTGAGGGTGAAAAAAATTCCCAGGAGGCAGGCACCATAAAGATGGATCTCTGCAGGAGTGAATTGGATGAAGGTTCCTTGAAGCCATAAATCGGTGAGGGTGTCAAACCAGGCTTCTGCAGAGGTCACCGGGGGAATCAACCAACTATCCTCTTGGAGAGCATGTAGGAATTGTAGGCATCTCGAGTTTACAGGTGGCATCTTAACACTATTATGGAAACAACAAAGAAAAGAAGGTGAGAGGGATGATTGTCCGGCTGCTTATTTCACCGGGCAGGATTTACAGCAAAAAGCCAATCGAGGGAGTCAGGATGTAGCTGATCTCTCTAGAGATTGGCAACTCTGTCCCGAGGTGCAGGGAAGTTATCTTTGGTTGGAATGTCATCTGTGGTTGTTAGCAGTTGATAATCCCTGAGGAGAAGCTGGTTAACCGTTTGGTTAGAAATTTGAGAAATATGATTTTGAAAGCATCGTATGAGGAAAGGAACTATCATCAGGACACGACATATAGTTATAAGTGGGCCTAGGAGAGGGAGGACCCAGGGGGCCACCCCTTCCCATAGTTCCCATGAGGATCTCTGCTGCCACCGGATCTTCTTGTCCCCTAAACCTTGCACTACCTCTTTTAAGCGTTGTACATTGTGGTCAACCTTGCCTGACTGGTTGACATAATAGCAGCATTCTTCACTCAAGAAAATACAGGTACCTTCTTTTTCTGCTGTGATGAGGTTCAAGGCTCCCTGTTTTGGAGCACAACTCCACTAGTGATGAGAGTTGTTGCTGGAGGGCCTGGATGGAGTAGGTGGAGGCTTCAGCTGTGGTGGCGAGCTTATCTGTGAGGTCAGAGAGCTCCTGTCCAAAGGATTGGACCATTACAAGTGAATGAGCCAGTCCTCCAACTGAGAGGCCTGTGGAGGCAATCGCGGTGACTAGGCTAACACCCACTAAGGCTGCCAGAGTGGCCGCTCGCTTAGAGCGCCCCCCTTGAGACTGTAGGGAGGAAAGAAGGTCCTCAACTTCAGCCTCTGTATATAGAGTCAAGCCTGGAATTAAGACAACAGGATAGCAGGGACCTGGGGTTTTAGCATCAATGCATCAGAACACGTGGGTGGAGCACCAAAATAGGAGAGGGGGAGGGAGAGTCAAATTACCCGTTATGGGATGCCAGGTGCGTTCTGGGCAAGAGTCTTTGGTGGCGGCCCAACAAGAAGTAACGTTAAGGAATGGGGGGATAGTCGGATGTGGAATGAGAGAGATGATCAATTGTGGCATGAGGAGGTTGGGGTGACATTGGCTTGAACTGGGACTGGGACTAATAAAGACTTGTGAAGCAGCGCACAGAGGAAACAGGTTGAAGAGTTAAAGGTGGAATAGCTTGCTAATAAGGAAAGAGATAAAGAGAGAATGGAGTCCCAAGAGAAGGAGAGAGAGTCGTTCAAGTTTTGAAGGTGGGTTCGAGTCTGTTGTCTGGTGGCACTAAGTTTCTCGAAAGCCCTGGCAGCAGAAGAGTCTTTTATAGTTTTTTCTATAATGATTTTCCCTCGACCATGGATCCAGTCGCGATTAGCAAACCCTACTGCAGCAATACAACTCTGCCAGGAAAAAGGGTCAGTAATCTTGAAGGTTACATTGTTATTATACTTCCAGGATTGGAGTTGGGATGGCATAATTCCCCAGGAGTTTGTTGTTCCCATAACAGGATGGGACCAATGATATTTACAGCTCCAGGATGGACATCCAACCCATCCATTAGGGTCATTGCACCAATTTTCTGTCTGGTCCTCTTTAAAACAAAAATACTTTGGTAATTTTGACATGTCAGGAAAACATCGGTGAGTACATGTGGAAACTGCATAAAAAATAAGCAGAATGGAGGGACAATTATCAAAAGGGCAGGATGATTGATTGAGAAGGCGTGTTTTTTGCCCATCATTATCTAGTTGCCAAACCTCGAAAAAGTAACAGCATGGAGGAGCAGAGCAATAGGACACAGAACCTGCAGGGACAAATGGAAAGAGAGCCAGAGATAGAATGAAAATTATGGAAAGGGTCATTTTAGATCAGTATTAGGAACACGAGAGAGAAGCGGATCTTCAGGGGATCGGTGGGGAAGGGGTAGCAGGTATGCTGAGGTAGTTGTTTGTCGTCCTTTTGTATATCCTCAGTTGGTTGAGCAGCTGGTTTTAGTCTGGAAATATGAATCCAAGAAGTCAAATTTCCTGAAGTTTCACGAAGCTTAGCAGCCGTGGGTGTGCACAGCACAACCTGGAAAGGGCCTGTCCACTTCGGGGCAAGGGAGGTTGCTCCTGTGTCCTGGGGAGGGGAAAAATATACCCAAGAACTGGGTATTAATGGGAATGAAGCAGTTAGTCTACCTGGGTCAGGCAGAATGAAATCTTGGCACTTCCATAACTGATGTCTAATGAAGGACAAAATGGGAAGAGAAAGATCTTTGGGTAGGGGTCCCTGAGTTGGGGAAACTCCGGGTGGAAGGGCTGGTCGCCCAAACATAACCTCAAAAGGGGATAGTAATGAGGGCTTTTTGGGGAGGACTCTGAGCCTAAAGAGGGCAAGAGGGAGTAACTTGACCCAGTCTAAGTGGAGTTCTAGGGAGAGTTTAGTCAGGACATCCTTAAGAGTCCTATTAGTCCTCTCTACCTTCCCTGAGGACTTGGGGTGATATGGGATGTGAAAATGCCAAGGGATATTAAGGGAAGTAGAAACACTTTGGGTAACCTGGAAAAAAAATTCAGGCCCGTTGTCAGACTGGATGGACGTGGGCAATCCGAAACGGGGAAGGATTTCTGAGACTAGAATGGAGGCTACTGTGGAGGCCCTTTTATTGGAAGTAGGGAAGGCCTCCACCCATCCAGAGAAGGTGTCTACTAAAACCAGGAGATATTTGTGTCTCCGGGCAACTGGCATGTTGGTGAAGTCTATCTGCCAATCGGCTCCTGGGAGCTGGCCTCGAGCTTGGTGAGAGGGAAATGTTCCTGGTTTAAGGGGAGTATATGGGTTAGTGCGCTGACATGCAGTGCACGCTGAGGTGAGCTGATGGAGAAACTGTGTGTCTTCTGGAGTCAGGGTGAGGAAGGAGGTAGTTAAAGTCTTGAGGGCCTGAGGGTTAGGATGGAAAAGGGAATGGAGATAGGAGAGGATTGATTGTGTGGAAGGGGATGTGGGGGTCTGGGTAGTAGGTAGGACTGGAGCCAGAAGAGAAGGAGAAGATAGTGCTGCCTCCCTTGCTGCCCTGTCAGCCTTCGTGTTTCCCTGAACTATGGGAGAGTCTCCACTTTGGTGTGAAGGACAATGGGAAATCCCTATTAGCTTGGGCAGGAGAGAGACTTGCAAAAGTTTTGATATTAATTTAGAATTAGTAACTGCAGAACCTTTTGTGGTCAGAAGCCCTCGCTCTTTCCATACTGCTGAATGGGAAAGCAAAATATGGTAGACATAATATTTTGAGTCTGTGTAAAGGGTGAGGTTTTGATCAGCAGCTAATTCGAAGGCACGAATGACAGTTATTAATTCAGCCCGTTGGTTTGTGGTGTTGGGGGGTAGGGGTGCTGCCTCAATAACCTCTGATAGGGAAACGATAGCGTATTCAGCAAAATGTTGCCCATCCCTAAAGAAAGAGCTGCCTTCTGTGAACCAAATTAAGGAAAGATCAGGAAGTGGTCCCTCTTTAATATGGGAGGGATAGGGGATTAAAGCCTCGAGTGTCTCTATACAATCATGTTTTGGGGGCTCTGAGGAGACTGGGAGAAGGGAAGCTGGGTGTAAAGAGGAGCAGGGTTGGAAGGTGATTGAGGAGTCATGCAAAAAGGAAACAAGAAGAGAAAGAACACGACAGGGTGGGAGAGTTTGAAGGCTCTTATAGGTTAGTAAGTCTTTTAAATGATGAGGAGAGGCAACAGTAACCTGGGCACCAAAGGTCAACTTTTTTGATTCCTGCAGAAGTAGGTAAGCAGCAGCCAGAGCCCCTAGGCAGGGGGCCCATCCACGAACGGTGGGGTCAAGTTGTTTAGAGAGGTAGGCAACTGGAGCAAAGGTGGGGCCCTTGTATTGGCCTAGAACACCGAGAGCCAAACCCTTCGTTTCATGGACATAAAGGGTAAATGGCTGAAGGAGGTCTGGGAGATGAAGGGCTGGGGCCTGTGACAGTGCCTGCTGCAAATGTTTAAATTCAGCCCGAATGCTGTCAGGAAGGAATTTTCCCTCAATCTCCTTAGCTGCCTCATGTAGGGGCTTTGCATAAAGAGAGAAATTAGAAATCCAGGCACGGAAATATCCTGCTAGTCCTAGGAAAGAGAGAATCTCTTCCTTTGTCTTGGGACATGGGAGCTCCTTGATGAGGGCTTTTCTGTCTACAGTAATGGCCTTTGATTGATAGGAAATCTGAACTCCTAGATATACTACCTGGGTCTGGGCAAGCTGCACCTTAGATGAGGAAACACGATACCCACAAGAAACAAGAAAATTTAAAAGGGTGTAAGAGTCTTCACGAGCTGTGAAGAGAGAAGGGCTGCAGAGAAGGAGGTCATCTACATATTGCAAGAGAGTGGAACTAGGGAATTTAAGATCTTTGTGGTCTGCAGCCAATGTCTGACCAAAGATATGAGGGCTGTCTCGAAAACCCTGAGGGAGGACTGTCCAGGTCAACTGTTGGGAACACCGGGTATCTGGATCTGTCCAAGTAAAGGCAAAGAGGTCTTGATATTCTGGGGCTAAGGGTACAGTGAAGAAGGCATCTTTAAGATCAATAACTGAAAAATAGGTAGATGTGGAAGGTATTAGGGAAAGAATAGTATAAGGATTTGGGACCACGGGGTGTAAAGGCCTGACAGCCTCATTGATGAGACGAAGATCTTGGACTAGTCGATAGGACCCGTTAGACTTCTGAACTGCTAATATAGGTGTATTATAAGGGGAGTGGGTGGGTCTGAGAAAGCGTTTCCACAGAAGATCTGAGATGATGGGTTGAAGACCTCTGAGGCTCGTGGCTGGAAGTGGATATTGGGCTTTATTGGGGAAGTGTTGTGGATGTTTAAGGTATATTTGTACGGGGTCACACTGCGCAAGGAGGGAGTCTGAGTATCCCAGACTTTGGGGTCCACTAAATAGGCGGGGACAGGGTAATGAAAGGTTTCTGTGTTGATAGAAGGTTGGGGGGTTTCTGCCTCAGTAAAGGGCTGAGGGGATCTTACATCACTAGGGGGCAATGGGGTTTCCTCATCAGCATCAGTAGGGGGTGATGGGTCAGTGGCCTTTGAAACGGTAAGAAGAAAAATGGGGGAGGAGACAGAGCAAGACAAACCAGGAAGCACAACTGAGCTAGGCAGATTGGAGAACATGATTGAGGCCTGAAATTTGGCCAGTATGTCCCTGCCCAATAGGGGCACAGGACACTGAGGCATTACCAGAAACTGGTGGGTGAAGGGATGATGGTGAAGACAGCAAGACAGCATAGGAGTCTTGCGGGGGCGAATAGCATTTCCCTCTACCTGACAATAGGGGATGGTGCTATGGTGGTGGGGCACCAAAACTCTCTCAAGACCGAGGAGGTGGCTCCTGTATCTAGCAGGAAATTCATGGGGCGTCCATCAACAAGGAGAGTAACCCTGGGCTCCTTTAATGCGATGTCGACGGTCGGGAGAGGAGCCCCTGGGCCCCTTCAGTCTTCCGTGGCCAGTGCCAGCAGGCTGGGGTTTGTGACCAGTCCAGCCCCCCTGCGGGAGCTGGGGCAGTCAATGCCCCAATGGCCCATCTTGGAACACTTTGGGCACGGGCGCTTAGGGGGCTTGGGATTAGGGCATTCTCTAGCCCAGTGTCAATCTTTTCCGCACCTAAAGCAAGGCCCTGGGGGTTCCTCCTGTGTGGACTTATATACCCCTTTTCTTGAGGCCTGAGCATCAGGGCCCCTAAGGGCTTGGGCTAACATTTGGAACTTTGATTGCTCTGCCTTCTCATACTTCTGAAACCTGCGATGTTCAGAGTCTTATTCACGGTTATAATAGACTTTAAAAGCTGTGGCCAAAATCTCGGTCTGGGGGGTCACAGGGCCCAGTTCTAATTTCCTTAACTTAGCTCGAATGTCGGGGTAGCTCTGAGACAGGAAATATGTCACAAGGACTTGACGGCCCCCCTGGGACTCGGGATCTAAGTTTGTGTATTTTTGGAGGGCCTTTGTGAGCCGATCTAAAAATTCAGAGGGGGTCTCTTCTCTCTTTTGAATAATGTCCTGTAGCTTATCAAAATTAACAGGTTTCTGAGCTGCTCATTTCAGACCATCTACTATACACGTTAAAAATTGATCCCTCAAGACCACGTCCCCTGGGGCATTGTAATCCCAGTTGGGGTCCCTATCTGGGACAGCCTCAGGACCAATGGGGAAATTTGGGTTCATTCTGTGAGTCTCATCTGCATATGCTCTTGTTTGCTCCCAGACTCGCCTACGCTCTTCAGGAAGTAAAGTATTTGATAAAATAAAGTATGCGTCATGGAATGTAAGGCTGTATGCTTGGGTGACCCACTGAAATTCTTTTATGTACGTCGTAGGGTCTGTTGTAAAGGAGCCCAAGCGGCGTTCAATTTGGGAAAGATCAGACATGGAGAACGGGATATGAACCCTTGCAACTCCCTCTGTCCCAGCTACCTCCCTTAACGGCGCGATTATCTGAGCTGCCTGTTTTCTCGAGTGCGTCATGGGAGGACTGAATGGTGGGGGCAGCAGAGTGTTAGGCGGGTCTGGGAGGGATGGTGCTGGAACGGCTGGGGCTGGGAGTAGCTCTGCAGAAGACGCTGGGGGAGAAACGCGGGCTACGCAATGCTCTCCCTGCGCTGCCGCTGGAGCCGTTGGGGAAGGAACGGGGAGGGGGCCAGAACCTGAGGCAGCGCGTCTGGTAAAAGACGCGTCTCAGAATCCGAGGGACTGTGGACTGGAGTCTGGACTGAGGCAGCGCGTTCAGTAACGGCTGCATGGCTGGAGAAAGTGGGGGAGCCATGGCCAGAAGTGACTCGGAACCAAGCGGTGGGAACTAAGTGGGCGGGGATAACGGCGGAAGGGGTGCGGAGCTAAGAACGGGGAGGTTGAGTGGGCGGGGGGGTAACGGAGGGAGTGGCACGGAGCTGGGAACAGGAAATTGAGAGGGCGGGGTTAGCGGCGGTGAAGGCACCAGAAATGATGAGGACAGAGAAGGTGGGTTACAGAGGAGGATTCTGACGGAGCAGGAGGCGGGGGCGGGGCGAAGGATGAAGACAAAGGAGGGGGAGGATCTAAGCTCGGAAGCCCGCCAATTTCAAAATCCAAAGCCTGAGCTGGGGGAGGGGAAACGGTCTGGGGCAGCCTACTAGGCTGCCGGTACCTGGGAGGTGGAGCCTCTAATCCTGGGTCAAAATCAGAATCCATCGAACATGGGGGGGGTCCGCAAGCCTGCAGGCAAGCAATACCATTTCAGGGCGGCACCTAGTACACAAGGAAGGATTTGAACGGAGAAGGGAGAAAGCGTCCACATACGGCAGGTCTGTCCATTTCTTTGCCTGCTGGCAAACGCTGGAGAGTTCCCCTAAAAAAAACCCGGGGGTCCAGGGATCCTGACTCTGGCCACGGGTTGGATAACGGATAAGAAGGCCAGATTTTTGTACATAGCTTTATTAATTTGTTTTTCTTAATTTGGGGTTTTAAGCCCAAATGTGCTCGATTTCTTAGGAGACAGTTGAGAGGCGTGTCGGCTGGAGCTGATAGGGAAAGTTCCCATATTTCCCGTTAATGGGGAGAGGCTGATACAATATTCTGGAAGGCGTCCCTCCCAGAATGTGTATCAGAGTGAGATCCAAGTTCACTCGCCAGTCGTCACCAGGTGAAATGAGCCTGGGACATCTAACCACCTTCCGTCCCAGACGGCAGGTTTTGAAGATGCCAGGGGGCTATGAGGTTACTCTGCAGAGGTTTTTGGATTTTTTCTGTTTCGAATGGAAAAAACGGAAGCTCAAGCCCGGAGTGCGGAGAGAAACTTTCCTAGCCACTCACAGCTGAAAGCTCTAATCTTACAGCTGGAAATTTTAGAGCGGGCGGATAAAGGTGGGCGGGCGGACAAAGGTGGGGGAGGGGGGAGAGTTTCCGGGGTCCACCATCGCCCTGAAGGCTTGGGTGGGGGTGTCGTCCCCCCTGTATAGGCCGCGGGTGAGATTGCCGGACACTCGACGGTCAATTTTCACCACGCAGTGGCCAAACAGGTTTAGAAACTCGGGGTGGACGGGGGGCTTACCGAAGTCCAGCAATGCTGTGGAGAAGGTGGACACGCGTCTCCTTTCCCGGCCAATGCACCAAATGTTTGAAAAATTTTGCAGGATGGATAGACACACGCTGGAACCGTTGTATAGGAAAAGGGAAGGGGTTTATTGAATTACCAAAGAAACACGTGGAGGGGATGGGGGACTAACTACGGAGAACAAAATGGAGCTGGAGCACGCAGGAATGGAGAGCAGGAAACACAGAGCGGCAGGAGCAGAGAGCAGAAACAGAGAGCGAGCTCAGTCGGTCATGGTTTAAATAGAGTAGGGGTCATAAAACCCCCTTGGAGTGAGTCCTTGCCCTATAGGGCAGCAGAGGTCGGGGGGGGGTGTAGTGGACAGGGGACTTGCTGGTCAGGTTTTTTTGGTCACGCTGAGGATCTTGGGAGGTGTAGTTTTTAACAAAGCACCTGGGGAGGTGTGGCCTCCTGCCTGGGAGGCGCGGCCTCCAACATATGTCAATATTGATCTGATGTCAATACTCTTCACCTCCTTATTTCTGAAGGTGTAGTTCAGAATGTTTAGAAGGGGTTGATGGTGTTATAGAAAAGTGTGAGAAACTTGCACTGGTCCTGGGAGGAGCTCTTCCTGGCTACATGTACTTGTAGATGATATTCCATAGAACAAGGAGACCACAGTGAAGAGGGAGCCACAGGTGTTGAACATTATTTGTTCTCCTGAAGTCAACAGGAATCTGAACACAGCTCTGACAATGTGGCCATAGGACACCAAGATGAATACCAAGGGAGACAGCACAATGCCCATGGACAGGATGATTATGATGCCTACACAGCAGCAGTGCCAACCTCATAAGGGTGGGCATCTCACAAAGAAAGTTGTCCACCTTGTTGTGCCCACAACAAGGTAGCCACAAGGTCATTGGTGACATGATCAAAGTGTTGGCCACCTCACAATTAAGGCCAATGACACAAGGCACAGGCAGAGTTGTGAATGCAAAATAATCTTGTGTTGCAGGGGCTTTCAGAAGGCCACAAACTTGTCACAGGCCATCATGACCAGCAGTAGACACTCCACTCCACCCAGGCCAGGAAAAGGAAGAGTTGGACCAGGCAGCCCACATAGCTGATGTTCTTGTCACAGCCCTCAGGT
>CM046667.1:3023076-3039925 GCA_025594165.1 Tamias sibiricus | reverse complement strand
TCTCTGACACCCCCAGTCTGGTTAAATACTCTTTACCCATCACAGAGTGCATTAGTTCTCTTAACAGGCATACACGTGTCTCATCACAAGCTCAACTTAATGCTACAGCACGCAGTTCCCACGAGCTACTATAAAAGTCAGGTGTAAGTTGTAGTAAACAAAGCCTTGCTTCTGACAAACAAGTAAGCGCCACCTCTTGGCTCTCAGCCAGCCGACATCTTAGAGCTACTTCCTCATAAAAAGCTCTTACAAGAACAGGGAGGAAGAATAGAGAAACAGCTGAGCAGTAGCACTGAGAAGGCCACTCTAAGGAGGTGCTCTTGGAGATTGAAGGCTCTGCAACATTCTGCACAGACTGAAGAGCAGGACCAGCCCTGGAGGGAGACTGCCTTTGGTCATCAGGGCAGCAGAAGAAGACAAGAGTTCTGGAAGCTCCAGGCCCCCTGGCAAGTATGTAGGTAGGAATGAGGTCTCAACTCTTTTCTGGACCAGATGAGAGGACAGTGGTCCCAGGGTTCCCCTCTCTGAAACTCACACAGTGGGCTCCTGTTGAGCATAGAGCTGCGAGGAGGAGCCTAGGGCAGAGAGTGGACAGTGGGAAATGAGGACACCTGGGATTACCACAGCTTTTGCAAAATAACTCAAGCCTACTAGGGATGCTTGAGGTCAGGGGCACTTCAGCACAGCTGGGTGCTGTTTAAGGACAGGATTGGCACCCAATGAATAATCTCTCTCTAACCCCTTGTTCATGGGCTATAGCATAGTAGGATTTCAGCAGATCTGCTGATTAACTGAACCAAATAGTAGACTCCAAAATAAATTAGTAATAGGGATATCAAAGAAGAGGCAGACACCACAGCCCTAAGTGCTGTATCTGCCCACTGTACTAGCACTGTCCCTGATACCAGCTACGTAAGTTCCTAAATCCCTAGAGAGGGGTTTTCTAGAAAAAGCAGAATTCACTGCTCAAGAGGTCAGCTGCACAGGTGTGATTGTTACAGCACCACAGGAGCCTGTCTTCTGACCTTTCAGTACAAATGTAATCACTTATTTTGGGTAAAGCTTTAGAAAAAATGTGAGGCAACTGTCAGTTTCTGGGTGCAGCATTGCTCAACTGGTTCAACTGTACCATGGTCCAAAGAATGTAAAAATTTGGGGTGGGCAGGCCACAGTTTTAAGTGGGTGTTATTTTAAGTTATTCCACTCAACTCGGAGTCTAAGCAATGACCTAATTGAGCAGAATTACATGAATATTGTTTCACTTCAGGATTTGGAAATTGTGGCATGTTTTACATAAGATAATGTGGAATGTCTTACCAGAGAAATTGTCTCGTATCTGTGTTTCCTTTTACATTGATTTCATAGGAGATTTTTTTTCCATATTTCATCTGAAAAGGAGCAATCTGGATGCTGGGTGGAGAGGGTGAGTGTCTCCCTAGGATTAAGAACCCAGGATGCTCCTCTGAGCATATCGCTGTTATCCTCCAGGTGAAGTTCAATGTGCAGGGCCACCTTTTTGTCTAGAATGGTTACTAGGTCGGTTCCTCTCCACTGTGAGAAGATGGTCAGAGGACTCAGGTCTGTTGGTTCTCCCAGGGCCTTTGTCTCCATTAGGAGTCAGAATTCTGAGCAGTTAACCTCCACACAGATACCAGGAGGAGAAGGACACGTGTTTCCCACCACAGGGGTGTGCTGAGGGTCATTGCACAGGGCAAGACTCTCTGAGTTCCTTTCCTGCAGTGATGATGCCTACTGCAGTTTCGCTTTGGTTTCCATTTCTCGTTTTTGCAAGAGGCACCTTGTATTGTCTCTGTTTGTGGAAATATTTATACATTTTAACTTTTATATGATTTGTGTATATTTTACATTAGTAAGTGATTAAAATGTCATAATAATATCATAAATGTCATGCAATTCATGACATCCATTAATTTTTGTTAAATATTTTGAATATTTAGTCACATATTTTGTCTTTGAGTTTATCTAATGCTTGCAAATCTCCAAACACATTTTTCATTTACTAAAAATGATTTTTGTATGAATGTACCCCGTCTATTTCTAAAACCCATGATGTTCAAGAATAAGCTGCATATTATATTTTCTAACTCATATCCAGGTGGTATTTGGGGGTTGTTATTTTGTGCCTCTGAGGTTTTGACAGGAGTTCAGGGAACTTGTGGCTCTAAAAGAAGCAAAGGTTGGAGCTTGGCAGGGGTGTGTCTTGCCTCTCTGGAATGACAGAGCACCAAGGGTGGATAGGGATGAAGATGAGTGCCACTTGTCCCTCGGGTGCAAAACACACTCTGCCTCTCCACATGTGACATTTACTTAACAACCAGGTGCCACAGTTTACTTTTCTGTAAGTTGGCCATACTAATAATAATCATAGTGGAGCCTCCACACCACTGTTTAGTGGTTAGGTGAGTAAATAATACTGCACTGTTTTCTTTTAAGCCTGGATAGGAGTCCCATACACCAGCATCAGACCATGCCACTACTGGTGTTGACACCTCTCTACAGGTACAATAGAGATGACAACAAAATCAATGGCAGCACAATGGGCCACTTTGGCCTCCTGGGATTCTCTGACCACCCCCACCTAAAGAGGGTCCTCTTTGTGGTCCATATTGGTAGCCTACCTGCTGGCCCTGGTGGGCAATATCACCATCACATCATAATAGTGTTACCCCCAACTCCACATGCCCGTGTACTTCTTCCTCACACACTACCTTGACCTCAGCTACACCACCAGCTCCATCCCCCAGCTGTTTCACTACCTGAGGGCTGTGACAAGAACATCAGCTATGGGGGCTGCCTGGTCCAACTCTTCCTTTTCCTGTGCCTGGGTGGAGTGGAGTGTCTACTGCTGGTCATGATGAGCCTGTGACAAGTTTGTGGCCTTCTGAAAGCCCCTGCAACACAAGATTATTTTGCATTCACAACTCTGCCTGTGCCTTGTGTCATTGGCCTTAATTGTGAGGTGGCCAACACTTTGATCATGTCACCAATGACCTTGTGGCTACCTTGTTGTGGCACAACAAGGTGGACAACTTTCTTTGTGAGATGCCCACCCTTATGAGGTTGGCACTGCTGCTGTGTAGGGCATCATAATCATCCTGTCCATGGGCATTGTGCTGTCTCCCTTGGTATTCATCTTGGTGTCCTATGGCCACATTGTCAGAGCTGTGTTCAGATTCCTGTTGACTTCAGGAGAACAAATAATGTTCAACACCTGTGGCTCCCTCTTCACTGTGGTCTCCTTGTTCTATGGGAATGACATCATCTACAAGTACATGTAGCCAGGAAGAGCTCCTCCCCAGGACCAGTGCAAGTTTCTCACACTTTTCTATAACACCATCAACCCCTTCTAAACATTCTGAACTACACCTTCAGAAATAAGGAGGTGAAGAGTATTGACATCAGATCAATATTGACATATGTTGGAGGCCCCGCGCCTCCCAGGCAGGAGGCCACACCTCCCCAGGTGCTTTGTTAAAAACTACACCTCCCAAGATCCTCAGCGTGACCAAAAAACCTGACCAGTCAAGTCCCCTGTCCACTACACCCCCCCCGACCTCTGCTGCCCTATAGGGCGAAGGACTCACTCCAAGGGGTTTTATGACCCCTACTCTATTTAAACCATGACCGGACTGAGCTCGCTCTCTGTTTTTCTGCTCTCTGCTCCTGCGCTCTGTGTTCCTGCTCTCCCATTCCTGCGTGCTCCAGCTCCATTTTGTTCTCCGTAGTTAGTCTCATCCCCTCCACGTGTTTCTTTGGTAATTCAATTAAACCCCTTCCCTTTTCCGATACAACGGTTCACAGCGTTTGTCTATCCCATCCTGCAAATTTTTCAAACATTTGGTGCATTGGCCCGGGATAAAGGAGACGCGTGTCCACCTTCTCCACAGCATTGCTGGACTTCGGGTAAGAGCCCCCCGTCCACCCCGAGTTTCTAAACCCTGTTTGGCCACTGCGTGTGAAAATTGACCGTCGAGTGTCCCGCAAATCTCACCCGGCGGCCTATACAGGGGGGACGACACCCCACCCAAGCCTTCAGGGGCGATGGTGGACCCCGGAAACTGCCCCACCTCCCCCCACCTTTTGGTCCGCCCCGCCACACTTTATTTTATCCGCCCCGCTCTAAAATTTCCAGCTGTAAGATTAGAGCTTTCAGCCTGAGAGTTGGCTAGGAAAGTTCCTCTCCGCACTCCGGGCTTGAGCTTCCGTTTTTCCATTCGAAACAGAAAAAATCCAAAAACCTCTGCAGAGTAAGCTCATATTCCCCCCTGGCATCTTCAAAATAAACCTGCCGGTCTGGGACGGAAGGTGGTTTAGATGTCCCCAGGCTCATTTCACCTGGTGACGACTGGCGAGTGAACTTGGATCTCACTCTGATACACATTCTGGAGGGACGCCTTCCAGAATATTGTATCAGCCTCTCCCCATTAACGGGAAATATGGGAACTTTCCCTATTCAGCTCCAGCCGACACGCCTCTCAACTGTCTCCTAAGAAATCGAGCACATTTGGCTTAAAACCCCAAATTAAAGAAAAAACAAATTAATAAAGCTATGTACAAAAATTCTGGCCTTCTTATCCGTTTATCCAACCCGTGGCCAGAGTCAGGATCCCTGGACGCCCCAGGGTTTTAGGGAACTCTCCAGCGTTTGCCAGCAGGCACAAGAAATGGACAGACCTGCCGTATGTGGACGCTTTCTCCCTTCTCCGTTCAAATCCTCTCTTGTGTACTAGGTGCCGCCCTGAAATGGTATTGCTTGCCTGCAGGCTTGCGGACCCCCCCATGTTCGATGGATTCTGATTTTGACCCAGGATTAGAGGCTCCACCTCCCAGGTACCGGCAGCCTAGTAGGCCCTGCCCAGACCGATTCCCCCTCCCCCAGCTCAGGCTTTGGGATTTTGAAATTGGCGGCTTCCGAGCTTAGATCCTCCCCCTCCTTTGTCTTCATCCTTCGCGCCCGCCCCCGCCTCCTGCTCCGTCAGAATCCCTCTTAAACCCACCTTCTCTGTCCTCATCATTTGGTGTGCCTTCACCGCCGCTAACCCCCGCCCTCAATCAATTTCCTGTTCCCAGTTCTCCGTGCCCACTCCCTCCGTTACCCCGCCCACATTCAACCTCCCCGTTCTTAGCAAAAGCTCCGCACCCCTTCCGCCGTTATCCCCCGCCCACTTAGTTCCCAACCCGCTTGGTTCTGAGTCACTTCTGGCCATGGCTCCCCCACTTTCTCCAGCCATGCAGCCATTACTGAACGCGCTGCCTCAGTTCCAGACTCCAGTCCACAGTCCCTCGGATTCTGAGACGCGTCTTTTTATCCAGACGCGCTGCCGCCTCAGGTTCTGGCCCCTCCCCGGTTCCTTCCCCAACGGCTCCAGCGGCAGCGCAGGGAGAGCATTGCGCGTAGCCCGCGTTTCTCCCCCAGCGTCTTCTGCAGAGCCTTACTCCCAGCCCCAGGCCGTCCAGCACCATCCCTCCCAGACCCGCCTAACAACACGCTCTGCCGCCCCCACCATTCAGTCCCTCCCATGATGACGCACTCGAGAAAACAGGCAGCTCAGATAATCGCGCCGTAAGGGAGGTCTGCTGGGACGAGGGAGTTGCAAGGGTTCATATCCCGTTCACCATGTCGATCTTTCCAAATTGAACGCCGCTTGGGGCTCCTTTACAACAGACCCTACACGTACATATGAAGAATTTCAGTGGGTCACCAAGCATACAGCCTTACATTCCATGACGCATACTTTATTTTATCAAATACGTTACTTCCTGAAGAGCGTAGGCGAGGTCTGGGAGCAAACAAGAGCATATGCAGATGAGACTCACAGAATGAACACCCAAAATTTCCCAATTGGTTGGTCCCTGAGGCTGTCCCAGATAGGGACCGCCAACTGGGATTACAATGGCCCCAGGGACGTGGTCTTGAGGGATCAGTTTTTAACGTGTATAGTAGGATGGTCCTGAAATGAGCAGCTCAGAAACCTGTTTAATTTTGATTAGCTACAGGACATTATTCAAAAGAGAGAAGAGACCCCCTCTGAATTTTTAGATCGGCTCGCACAAAGGCCCTCCAAAAATACACAAACTTAGATCCCGAGTTCCCAGGGGGCCGTCAAGTCCTTGTGACATATTTTCCTGTCTCAGAGCTTACCCCGACCAGTTTCGAGCTAAGTTAAGAAAATTAGAACTGGGCCCTGTGACCCCCCCAGACCGAGATTTTGGCCACAGCTTTTAAAGTCTATTATAACCGTGAATAAGACTCTGAACGCGCAGTTTCAGAAGTATGAGAAGCAGAGCAATCAAAGTTCCAATTGTTAGCCCCAAGCCCTTAGGGGCCCTGATGCTCAGGCCTCAAGAAAAAGGGTATATAAGTCCACACAGGAGGAACCCCCAGGGCCTTGCTTTAGGTGCGGAAAGATTGACACTGGGGCTAGAGAATGCCCTAATCCCAAGCCCCCTAAGCGCCCCGTAGCCCCAAAGTGTTCCAAGTGGGCCATTGGGGCATTGACTGCCCCAGCTCCCGCAGGGGGGCTGGACTGTCACAAACCCCAGCCTGCTGGCACTGGCCACGGAAGACTGAAGGGGCCCAGGGGCTCCTCTCCCCGACCGTCGACATCGCATTAAAGGAGCCAGGGTTTACTCTCTTGTTGATGGACGCCCATGAGAGTTCCTGCTAGATACAGGAAGCCACCTCCTCGGTCTTGAGAGAGTTTTGGGCCCCCACCACCATAGCACCATCCCTATTGTCAGGGGTAGAGGGAAATAGCTATTCGCCCCCCGCAAGACTCTCTAATGCTGTCTTGCTGTCTTCACCATCATCCCTTCACCCACCAGTTTTTCTGGGTAATGCCTCAGTGGTCCCTGTGCCCCTATTGGGCAAGGGACATACTGGCCAAATTTCAGGCCTCAATCATGTTCTCCAATCTGCCTAGCTCAGTTGTGCTTCCTGGTTTGTCTTGCTCTGTCACCTCTCCTCCCCCATTTTTTCTTCTTACCGTTTCAAAGGCCACTGACCCATCACCCCCTACTGCATGCTGATGAGGAAACCCCATTGCCCCCTAGTGATGTAAGATCCCTCTCAGCCCTTTACTGAGGCAGAAACCCCCAACCTTCTATCAACACAGATAAACCTTTCATTACCCTGTCACCCGCCTATTTAGTGGACCCCCAAAGTCTGGATACTCAGACTCCCTCCTTGCGCAGTGTGACCGTCCGTACAATATAATACCTTACAAACATCCACAACACTCCCCCCAATAAAGCCCAATATCCACTTCCAGCCACGAGCCTCAGAGGTCTTCAACCCATCATCTCAGATCTTCTGTGGAAACGCTTTTCTCAGGAACCCACCCACTCCCCTTATAATACACCTAATATTAGCAGTTCAGAAGTCTAAACGGGTCCTATCGACTAGTCCAAGATCTTCGTCTCATCAATGAGGCTTGTCAGGCCTTTACACCCCGTGGTCCCAAATCCTTATACTATTCTTTTCCTAATACCTTCCACATCTACCTATTTTCAGTTATTGATCTAAAGATGCCTTCTTCACTGTACCCTTAGCCCCAGAATATCAAGACCTCTTTGCCTTTACTTGGACAGATCCAGATACCCGGTAGTGTTCCCAACAGTTGACCTGGACAGTCCTCCCTCAGGGTTTTCGAGACAGCCCTCATATCTTTGGTCAGACATTGGCTGCTGACCACAAAGATCTTAAATTCCCTAGTTCCACTCTCTTGCAATATGTAGATGACCTCCTTCTCTGCAGCCCTTCTCTCTTCACAGCTCGTGAAGACTCTTACACCCTTTTAAATTTTCTTGTTTCTTGTGGGTATCGTGTTTCCTCATCTAAGGTGCAGCTTGGCCCAGACCCAGGTAGTAATATCTAGGAGTTCAGATTTCCTATCAAATCAAAGGCCATTACTGTAGACAGAAAAGCCCTCATCAAGGACAATAGCTCCCATGGACCACCAAACCACGAAGTCCCCAAACCCCAAGACAAAGGAAGAGATTCTCTCTTTCCTAGGACTAGCAGGATATTTCCGTGCCTGGATTTCTAATTTCTCTCTTTATGCAAAGCCCCTACATGAGGCAGCTAAGGAGATTGAGGGAAAATTTCCTTCCTGACAGCATTCGGCTGAATTTAAACATTTGCAGCAGGCACTGTCACAGGCCCCAGCCCTTCATCTCCCAGACCTCCTTCAGCCAATTACCCTTTATGTCCATGTAAAACGAAGGGTTTGGCTCTCGGTGTTCTAGGCCAATACAAGGGCCCCACCTTTGCTCCAGTTGCCTACCTCTCTAAACAACTTGACCCCACCGTTCGTGGATGGGCCCCCTGCCTAGGGGCTCTGGGCTGCTGCTTACCTACTTCTGCAGGAATCAAAAAAGTGACCTTTGGTGCCCCAGGTTACTGTTGCCTCTCCTCATCATTTAAAAGACTTTACTAACCTATAAGAGCCTTCAAACTCTCCCACCCTGTCGTGTTTTCTTTCTCTCCTTGTTTCCTTTTTGCATGACTCCTCAATCACCTTCCAACCCTGCTCCTCTTTACACACCCAGCTTCCCTTCACCCAGTCTCCTCAGAGCCCCCAAAACATGATTGTATAAGAGACACTCGAGCTTTAATCCCCTATCCCTCCCATATTAAAGAGGGACCACTTCCTGATCTTTCCTTAATTTGGTTCACAGAAGGCAGCTCTTTCTTTAGGGATGGGCAACATTTTGCTGAATACGCTATCGTTTCCCTAATCAGAGGTTATTGAGGCAGCACCCCTAACCCCCCAACACCACAAACCAACGGGCAGAATTAATAACTGTCATTCGTGCCTTCGAATTAGCTGCTGATCAAAACCTCACCCTTTACACAGACTCAAAATATGTCTACCATATTTTGCTTTCCCCATTCAGCAGTATGGCAAAAGAGCGAGGGCTTTTCTGACCACAAAAGGTTCTGCAGTTTACTAATTCTAAATTAATATCAAAACTTTTGCAAGTCTCTCTCCTGCCCAAGCTAATAGGGATTTCCCATTGTCCTTCACACCAAAGTGGAGACTCTCCCATAGTTCAGGGAAACACGAAGGCTGACAGGGCAGCAAGGGAGGCAGCACTATCTTCTCCTTCTCTTCTTCTGGCTCCAGTCCTACCTACTACCCAGACCCCCACATCCCCTTCCCCACAATCAATCCTCTCCTATCTCCATTCCCTTTTCCATCCTAACCCTCAGGCCCTCAAGACTTTAACTACCTCCTTCCTCACCCTGGACTCCAGAAGACACACAGTTTCTCCATCAGCTCACCTCAGCGTGCACTGCATGTCAGCGCACTAACAAACCATATACTCACCCTTAAACCAGGAACATTTCCCTCTCCATCCAAGCTCGAGGCCAGCTCCCAGGAGCCGATTGGCAGATAGACTTCACCAACATGCCAGTTGCCCGGAGACACAAATATCTCCTGGTTTTAGTAGACACCTTCTCTGGATGGGTGGAGGGCCTTCCCTTACTTCCAATTTAAAACGGGGCCTCCACATTAGGGCCTCCATTCTAGTCTCAGAAATCCCTTCCCCCGTTTCGGATTGCCCACGTCCATCCAGTCTGACAACGGGCCTGAATTTTTTTCCCAGGTTACCCAAAGTGTTTCTACTTCCCTTAATATCCCTTGGCATTTTCACATCCCATATCACCCCAAGTCCTCAGGGAAGGTAGAGAGGACTAATAGGACTACTTAAGGATGTCCTGACTAAACTCTCCCTAGAACTCCTCCACTTAGACTGGGTCAAGTTTACTCCCTCTTGCCCTCTTTAGGCTCAGAGTCCTCCCCAAAAAAAAAGCCCTCATTACTATCCCCTTTTGAGGTTATGTTTGGGCGACCAGCCCTTCCACCCGGATTTCCCCCAACTCAGGGACTCCCTACCCAAAGATCTTTCTCTTCCCATTTTGTCCTTCATTAGACATCAGGTTATGGAAGTGCCAAGATTTCATTCTGCCTGACCCAGGTAGACTAACTGCTTCTAATTCCCATTAATACCCCAGTTCTTGGGTATATTTTTTCCCCTCCCCAGGACACAGGAGCAACCTCCCTTGCCCCGAAGAGTGGACAGGCCCTTTCCAGGTTGTGCTGTGCACACCACGGCTGGCTAAGCTTCGTGAAACTTCAGAAATTTGACTTCTTGGATTCATATTTCCAGACTAAAACCAGCTGCTCAACAACTGAGGAGTATACAAAAGGACGACAAACAACTACCTCAGCATACCTGCTACCCTTCCCCACCGATACCCCTGAAGATCCGCTTCTCTCGTGTTCCTAATACTGATCTAAAAATGACCCTCTTCCATAATTTTTCATTCTATCTCTGGCTTCCCTCTTTCCATTTGTCCCTTGCAGGTTCTGTGTACTATTGCTCCTGCTCCTCCATGCTGTTTACTTTTTCGAGGTTTGGCAACCTAGATTAAAATGATGGGCAAAAAAACACGCCTGTCTCAATCAATCATCCTGCCCTTTTGATAATTGTCCCTCCATTCTGCTTATTTTTATGCAGTTTCACATGTAACTCACCGATGTTTTCCTGACATGTCAAAATTACCAAAGTATTTTTGTTTTAAAGAGGACTCAGACAGAAAATGGATTGCAATGACCCTAATGGGAATGGGTGGATGGATGTCCATCCTGGAGCTGTAAATAACATTGGTCCCATCCTGTTATATGGGAACAACAAACTCCTAGGGGAATTATGCCATCCCAACTCCAATCCTGGAGTATAATAACAATGTTAACCCTTCAAGATTACTGAACCCTTTTTCCTGGCAGAGTTGTATTGCTGCAGTAGGGTTTGCTAATCGCGACTGGATCCAATGGTCGAGGGAAAAATCATTATAGAAAAAACTATAAAAGACTCTTCTGCTGCCAGGGCTTTCGAGAAACTTAGTGCCACCAGACAACAGACTCGAACCCACCTTCAAAACTTGAACGACTACTCGTCTCCTTCTCTTGGGACTCCATTCTCTCTTTATCTCTTTCCTTATTAGCAAGCTATTCCCACCTTTAAACTCTTCAACCTGTTCCTCCTCTGTGCGCTGATCTTCACAAGTCTTTATTAGTCCCAGTCCCAGTTCAAGCCAATGTCACCCCAACCTCCTCATGCCACAATTGATCATCTCTCTCATTCCACATCCGACTATCCCCCCCATTCCTTAACGTTACTTCTTGTTGGGCCGCCCACCAAAGACTCTTGCCCAGAACGCACCTGGCATCCCATAACGGGTAATTTGACCTCTCCCTCCCCCTCACTCTATTTTGGTGCTCCACCCACGAGTTCTGATGCATTGATGCTAAAACCCCACGGTCCCTGCTATCCTGTTGTCTTAATTCAGGCTTGACTCTATATACAGAGGCCCCTGAAGTTGAGGACCTTCATGTTCCTCCCTACAGTCTCAAGGGGGGCGCTCTAAGCAGCGCGCCACTCTGGCAGCTCTTAGTGGGTGGTTAGCCTAGTCACCCGCGATTGCCTCCACAGGCCTCTTCAGTTGGAGGCACTGGCTCATTCACTTGTAATGGTCCAATCCTTTGGACAGGAGCTCTCTGACCTCACAGATAAGCTCCGCCACCACAGCTGAAGCCTCCACCTACTCCATCCAGGCCCTCCAGCAACAACTCTCATCCTACTAGTGGAGGTGTGCTCCAAAACAGGGGAGCCTTGAACCTCATCACAGCAGAAAAAGAAAGGTACCTGTATTTTTCTTGGTGAAGAATGCTGCTATTATGTCAACCAGTCAGGCAAGGTTTTGACCACAATGTACAACGCTATAAAAGAGGTAGTGCAAGGTTTAGGGGACAAGAAGATCCGGTGGCAGCAGAGATCCTCATGGGAACTATGGGAAGGGGTGGCCCCCTGGGTCCTCCCACTTCCTAGGCCCACATATAACTATAATGTTCGTTCCCTGATGTATAGTTTCGCCTTTCCTCAAGAAACTAAGATGCTTTCAAAATCATATTTCTCAAATTTCTAACCAAAACGGTTAACCAGCTGTCTCCTCACGGATTATCAACTGCTAACAACCACAGATGACATATTCCAACCAAAGATTAATACTTCCCTGCAACCTCGGGACAGAGTTGCCAATCTCTAGAGAGATCAGCTACATCCTGGACTCCCTCGATTGGCTATTTTGCTGTAAATCCTGCCCCGGTGAAATAAGCAGCCGGACAATCATCCCTCTTCACCCCCCTTCTTTTCTTTGTTGTTTTCCATAATAGTGTTAAGATGCCACCTGTAAAACTCGAGATGCCTACATTACCTACATGCTCTCCAAGAGGATACGTTGGATGATTCCCCCAGTGACCTCTGCCGAAGCCTGGTTTGACACCCTCATCCGGATGTTTCTGGCTTCAAGGAACCTTCATACCAATTCACTCCTGCAGAGATCCTCTTTATGGCCCTGCCTGCCTCCTGGGAATTTTTTTTTCACCCTCAAGCCTGACCTTGCCTGCCCGCATTCCCCCCCCCTCCCCCAAAACTACCCACATCGCCCCATTTTAGCTCTGAAAGCATCCAGATCGAAACATGATTGCCCCCTCTTCCTAAGAAAATCAAAAATGGGGGAATGTTGGATTCCAGGCCGGAGGCCACACCTCCCCAGGTGCTTTTGTTAAAAACTACACCAACCCAAGATCCTCAGCAATGACCAAAAAACCTGACCAGCAAGTCCCCTGTCCACTACCTACCCCCCCCGACCTCTGCTGCCCTATAGGCAAGGACTCCAGGGGGTTTTATGACCCCTTCTCTATTTATACCACGCCCGGACTGAGCTCGCTCTCTGTTCCTGCTCTCTGCTACTCGGTGTGGCCGCTCTGTGTTTCCTGCTCTCTGTTCCCGCGTGTGCTCCAGCTCCCGTTTCGTTATTTTTCTCCCCGCGGTTAGTCCCCCAACCCCTCCACGTGTATCTTTGGTAATTCAATAAACCCCTTCCCTTTTCCTATACGACGGTTCCAGCATGCGTCTATCCATTCCTGCAAAATTTTTCTAACAACATAAGATATGCCAATTTAGATCATGGAGCCATTATTACCTAAGGATTTACTAAGTTTTCAGTTTATAGGAGCCATTTTATCTAGAGATCCCCTAAGGCAATGTTGCTTAGCATCCCATAAAAGCATAGCTATAACGCTGCCTTGTGAGTGCCAACAGGTGCTGCTTCTTTTTTCAGAGCTTTCAGAGCTATGGTCGGTCCCAACCATTGGCCGAGTTTCATTGGCTCAGAGGAACCTCAATCCCTGGCACAAGACATCTTTTTCTGGTCTTGGTTACTATTGCACTCATATCACTGGTGCCAGGTCACCAAGAACCCCAAATTGTCCTTGCCCCAGCTACCATCCTGAGGCAGTGATGACTACCAGAGCAGTTAGCTCTTCCTCATTTCAGTATAAGAAAACACAGAGGGAGTTTCTGCTTCTCCCTACTGATTCTCTCACTCACTTTCCTTTCATGGGCGCAGTCCATCTCAGCCATCCCCTCGGACACCCCTTTTGATTGCAAATTTATACTCACACTCTACCTTGCTTCCTTATGTAGAAGGCAAAGGCACTAATTCATCTCTGCAACCAAGTTAGGCCCTTCTATATTTTAGACAGTGATTCCAATGGCTGCTTAATGGCCCTCTAAATTCTAACATTTGGAGCAAAACTTTTTAAGTTTTTTTGAGCATTTGGGTAAATGAAAAGTACATCCCCCTATATTCAGGCCTTCTCTTTTCTTCTTTCCCAAATCAATCCTCTGCTCTTTCTGTTCTGGTTCCAGGTTCTGCTGGTTCTCTTTGCGACTTTCAGGACTCTTCCCAAAATCCCAGAACCACAACCCATTAACTAAACCCCTCTAAACTCTTCTCCACTTTCTGCTTCAACTCCTTTGGGATTTCAGTCCTTACGCTACTAACTACTATATGCTCTAGCTCAGACTTCTATATATCTAAACCCACAACTATGCTTTTTTTTTTTGTTTTCCTTCATGAAGTAGCAGCATTGGAGGGAGTTGTTAGAGTGCACCTCTTTCTCCCTTAATGACCTCTCCCAAAATCAAAAGGAAGCTATGCGACCTATCACCTCCAGTCCTTCAGGAGTATATTAAGAAATTACATAATACCTTAAAACATTTATAAGATGTTTAAATTTAAATGTGGGTAAAACAGATTGGGTAAAAAACTTTCCATGATCTAATACTACCACTCTTCCTACCAAAAGTGCAATGCAGGTTAGTTAGGGAGCAGGGTTTAGAAAACAACAGGTTTTTCCTCAGCTTTCTTCCAGACCTAAGTTCAGGAGCTAATCCATTGAAATGAAAATGGAAGAAGAAATCCAGCTAAGGCTCCCCCTTAAATAAATAAATAAATAAACAAATAAATTAATCTTATTTAATTAACACTTAAATTACGTTAAAAGTGGTCTTTTACCTGAACACCATAGGAAGATAAAAACCAAAAAGTAAATTGTATGGGTAATTTAACTTCACTACCAGCTGGTCATGGTTTTTTGTTGTTTGTGGTTGTTTGTTGTTGTGTTAGTTTATCTTTTCGTTTATTTTTTTTTTTTTTAGGACTCTGTTTTTGTATCTCTTAATTTTCATATCTTTTTTTTTCAGCCTCATAATTTTGAATTCTAACACCCCTACTACTTAAGTGTTTTTTGAATCATATCAGATCCTAATTTTTTATTCAACTATAGAGCTTTTAAAACATGGTTATATTGCAATGGAGATTCACTTGTTGAAAAGCAACAAGACCTTTTATTTTTTTGTATGTGTGCATAGTGTGTATTGAGTTGTCCTGTTGATATGTGTGTGGTGTCCATTATGTCTTGTAATCAAGATAACAAGATTATGCACATAAAAATGAATAAACTCATTTGGTATAACATGGATTTAAATTACTTTTAATTCATGTGGATTAATGATGGTTTAATTTAAATTGGGTAAAAACAAGATGAAAGTACATTTGTCTGTAATATTTTTCTTAACTCACAAGTCTCTCTATCTGGGTTTTTTTTTTTTTTTTTTTTTTTTGTTTTGGTTGTACCGTGGTATTGAAATCTCAGGGCAACTCGACCACTGGGGCACATCCCCAGCCCATTTTTGTATTTTATTAGAGGACCAGGGTCTCACTGAGTTGCTGAATGCCTCACGATTTGCTTATGCTTGGCAATATGTTACTTGTTGATCCACCCTGCCTCAGCCTCCCAAAGTGTTTGGCTGTGGATTACATGTCGTGTGTACCACCCATGCCCGGTTTCTCTATGTTTTTAAAAAACTAATAAATTATTGAGGTTTAAAAACGTATCTGATATACATTGTTTTTCTACGACTTTTCTTCCTAATCATGGGAGAAATGGCACATACTATCCAATACACTTGTCTTATATCTTGGTAAAATTAAAATAAGTAAATTAGTTTTGACATGAGATTAGTCTAAATATGTGTTTATTAGACTATCCTGATTAATTTACAAGGTTTAAATTTACAGTTAAATTTTCTTCAAAGTACTCCATAACTTTTAAAAATTTTATTTGTAATATTATTGGTATGTTTTCAAAAATTGGTAAAGCAAAAAAAGGGGGGTTAAATAGCTTTGCTATTACTGAAATCTTCGTTTACTAAAAATTAAAAGTCTCAATTAGGTATTATTTTATATTAATTTGAAAATTTTTATGTGAACTAATGTGATTCCATATATATAATGAGGTCTAAAACTTTTAACAGTATTTTAATTAGAAAAACTATAGGACAACATAAAATATTTCTACTCATTAAAATTGATGTAATTTGGTTAAATTCAGAAATTTACAAGGATTGTATCAAAATGTTAATGCGAAAAAAAGGGTTAAACCACATGAAAAAAACGAAATTAGCTATGTTAGGTAATAAAATATAAGAAGATTTAACTAAAATGATAAAGTAGGTCTGTATAAGATGGACATATACATGTTTAAACAATCAGTCTAAGCATTTTAGTATTTTTTTCCTAGAGTGAATGTTATTTATGATATAAACAAAAGATTATGTATGTGTTAAAAAGACCAGATTCTTAAAATTTTATGTTACCTATTTCATTGGTATTTATTTATTAAGTTTTACTTTTTAGATAAAATTGATCTGAATGAATTAGATTTATACGTTACAACTGTAAAGAACAACAAAGTCTAAATTTTCAGTAAAACCTAAAACTTTGTTAATATAAAAACACTCTAATGTAAATCTAAATAGTGACAATTATCATACTTTTTCAGAATCAAATGTGTTCATATCATCCAGTATACAAGTATTTAAGGTAGAGAGGTTTTAGAAAGAACATATGTCAAAGACGGGTGTCCCCAACTAAAGTCAGATGAAAGTTTAGAATTATAAGTATATAAAAAATTTATTGTGTATTTATTTTATGTCATTGATGTTCTATATCAGGACCTGTTTAATCAATTAGATATTTAAAGTTCTTATGTATACTTTTTGCAATGGGGTAAAATGTAAATTGTATTATTAAGTAAATTAAGAGCCTAATCTAATAAAAGCCCTGTGCTACTTTTTCAAAATAGATAAAATATCTCAGCATTCTTTATTTTATGTTTTATTTGTAATATCATACTATGTTTACGAACATTCATATTGACTCAAAAAAAGAGAATAATGTAAACTTTGGTAAAATAATATTTAAGAAAAAGCAAAGAATAAGCTTCGAATTACTAACACTATATCACCTAAGATTTACAGGACTCCCCACCTTACATGAGAACAAGGCTCGCCTCCCCACCTTACATGACACAGAATAAACTCCAATAGGCCAAATTTCAGTTATTTAAAG
>CM046667.1:2926759-3022976 GCA_025594165.1 Tamias sibiricus | reverse complement strand
ACTGAACTGCTCTTGTGAGGGTTGAGCTGGAAAATAAAAGATCTAGCACCATCCAGCTCTGTGGCTTCTTTAAATAAGTAACTACATCTTGTAATGCATGCATGGCTTGTAATGTTGATTTGAAAGTTATTCTGAGGTGCTCTGGACTTCCTCTAATTATTAGTCTTTTCTTCTGATGCAACAGCTATGCCTGTAATGGTTTGTTATGTGTGTGTATATTATATATCATAAAGTATATTCCTAGTTTCCTAGTTAATTTAATAGCCTGTTGGTTTGTAGTCCACCGTATCTGTAATTCAAAACTGCCTACATCCATCACAATAAATGCTCTCACCTATGCTAATGCTGCTCATTTCAGGATACTGTGTTCCTGAAATCTTTTCTCACTACATTCTGCCACTAACATCTCATATATAGATTCATTTCTACTATACAGGTAATTGTATGCAATTCATCTTCATTGACTCTAATTAGATGGGCTCCATGCTCCCATAGTCTTAGTGGAAACTCTACATCTTGCCATCCTTTCTGGGCAAATTCATTTTCTTAATTGCTGCAGCTCTATTCTACTGAAAGACATGACCTTAAATTGCTCTTCATTATCATTATCTTCTGACCCATCTTCCCTTTGAAAGGTGAAAAATGCAAACGCTTGTGTAAACATAAGTCTTTCCCAAAACTGTCCTCAGTTTTTTGAAAAACTACCCTTCCCCTAGCAGTCAGACTGACCCAAAACTTATTCTTGTTCCTTATTTGTCTAGCTTGCAAAAACCGGGTGGCTGTTCACCCTTCCCCTAGCAGTCAGGCTGACCCAGAACTCAAAAGTAATGCTTTTGTACGTGACTTTATATGTTAACCAATCAAAAGAGCACTATGAAGCCCCCCTTAACTCGCATGTATTTCATTATAAAAAACCTCGCTAAATCCAGGTTCGGGGCCTCTTAGCGTCACCGGTTACCGAGTGCACGGAGGACCAAGCTCGAGCTTGTTAATAAATGACTCTTTGTTATTTACATTGACCAAGGACTCTGGTGATCTTCTTGGGGGTCCCAAGCCATGGGGCACAACACCTTGTCGTCTTGGTCATTTTTAATGTAGTTACCAGTAAACCTTCACAATTATCTTGGTGACTTTTCTGCCTATCCAGGGCCTTTCTTACTAAGGTTGTATCTCTCGTCCTATCATCACCTATTTCATTAATATTTTTGTTAGCAATCCCCGGATTTCTTTTAGAGTGGCTGTAGCAATGATAGGCTAAACTACTTCTGGTGTGAGATAGAGGGATATAAATTTCTATAGTTTCCTAATTAAATCCTGGCAATTTCCCTTGCACGGTTCTTTCTGGTTTTCTCCAGGAAAGAGAAGAGCTAAGTTCTTGGTTACTTTCTCTCTTTTTAAAAATATTCTTTAATTTCCTCATTTTGCCAATGTACTATAGACTAGTTTAATATACTTTTTTCTACAATATCACACAAAAGATGTATCTGTGTCTCTATGCTGTAGTGCTTTTGCAATTCAATATTCTAGTTGTCTGTGTAAGCATCTTTCCATTCAGTCATGTGTTATGATGTATCTGTTTAGGAAGCAGTTTGTTTGATTTGCTATATGATGGTGTATCTGGTGGTGTTGTTACCAATTTGATATATGTCTTTGCAGAAGGCATAATTTTCTATTGTGCTAATTGCTATGATTGCCAATGTAAATAGTATGACAAGTTTCACTGTGTTTGGAAAAAGTTTCTGAATTCTATATGTGGTTGTCACACAGTCAGGACAAGTCATTTTCTCCTGTACTTTACGTGTCTATTTCCTTAAATACTGACTATGCCAACTGTCATGATGGACAAAGGTGTGACTTATGCAATTGAGAGGGAGAAAATAAAGAATGTTCATGTGCTTTGCCCTTGTCAATGCTTTATTCACTCAAATAACTCAAAACAATTTTACTTTATAGGTTCTTAATCAAGAAAATGACAATACTTAATGCTGGGCACTGCAGTAGACATAATCAATCCACAGCAAACAATTCAAAGTTAATTCTAAGCACTGCAAACACACTTAATCATGACTGAATCATTAATTAATTAATCATGACAGACATTCCCTCTGCATGTTAAGCTTAAGTGCTAGATTTAAAGTCTTAAGTCTTGGGTCTCAAGTCCAGCAGATGCACACTCATGCAGACTGTGATCAGATCAGGAATCAAGACAGACTTCACCTGGTGTGCAGCTGATAGCTGGCTGAGGAGATGGCTATAAAGAGAAATCCTTTTCACACCAATCAAGAGGCTGTTGTAGAGTTTGAGGGTGGTTTGGATGACACAGAGGTTCAAGCAGATAAGAAGAGTTTGGAGGTCAGTCCAGATCCTCATCAGGCTCTCCAACATGTGGGCATCAGAGTCAGCTGGCTGAATGTCTGTTCATTGGGTTTATCATTTATACTTAATTTGGGGCTTTTGACTGCCCTTTTCAACCTCTATCAGTTGTTACTGTCTTTTTCAGTGACGTCATTGCACTGAGGGTAGAGCCTCTGGTTTGGTGGTCCTCACCCTGATGTTATCACCTCTTGCTTATCAGGGATTCACAAGGGCCAGGGTAACATCACAGAGACTTCCCTCTGGGTTTAAGCCAGGCCTGTAAGGACTGACTTAATTTATCTAGCTATGCCTGATGAATATAGTGGAATGCTCCCTAAGCCGGCCTGGTGCGGACTGCAGGCTCAAAGTTTTTAAATGGTGTTGCTTAGGCTGAGGCCTAAGGCCATCCTTACACTGCCTCAGCATCCCGGAGTAACTGTTGTTTGTTTTTGTGTTAAAACAAAACTCAGGTTAAAACTCAGGGCCTCACCTATGCTATGAAAGCACTTTGTGACTGAAGCATAGCTCAGTCCCAGAGATTACCTTCTGTACCAGATGCCACCCTATATTAATTAGATGCCAGCAAAGCCGGAAGCTCCACCTGAAAAGGTCTGGGGCCCAGAATTTGTCACTTTTATAAATTCCAGCCATTGATTGGATAATCTTTCTGTCAGTCAAGATGTAGAGGTGGGCCTTGAAACCCTCAATCAGGGAAACTGGGGTAGAACTGTCCAATCAGTGCACAGACCGAGAGGAAGTGCAGGCTTCAGTGGGCTTTTCTTCTTCACCAACTCAGCATTTCCTCTTCCAGTCTCGATTCTCTGCTCCAGTGCCCAGGTGTCTGTGTGCAGCTTGTGTCCCCGTGATCTCTGGTGACCAGAGGTACCTCAAAAGGACGCCGGGTCACTGGGGAAGTCAAAAATGGTGAGTTTGCAACCAAGGATGAAGGTACTTGGTCAGCATCGGCCGTGGGGCCCCAGCGTGCAGCTGAGCTGTGGAGCATGGCCGAATCCCTAACTGTGGGTGGCCCTGTGCCCTGTCTTCTGGTTCCCTGGGGTTGCATGGGCGGCTCAGGTCCCAAGCGTCCCCTCCTCCCCGCTGGTTGTCTGCACTCACTTTTACAAATATGTAGGAATCAGGATCACAAATGTACTTTTTTTCTCCCAGTTGAGCCACTCTGAAGGTCTGTATGTCTTTAAAATTGCAGTTGCCTCCTGGGTCCTAAATGTCCCATTCCTCTCCACAGCATCATCAAATACTTCTTCTTTCTACTATGTTTCTTGTTTTTTTATATATATATATTTTTATTTATTTGCTTTAGTTGTACACAATGCGTTTTATTTGTACGTGGTGCTGAGGATCGAACCTGGGTCACCCATGTGCTAGGTGAGCGCTCTACCGCTGAGCCACATCCCAGCCCTCTACTATGTTTCAAGTGGACACAGTGATGCCTCCAGTTGTTGGTGATGAGTTCTGCTCCCCCCACGTGTTGAAGTTTAAACATTAGAGAAGCACGCTAAGGAAAGCATATAAAGCAGGGTTTATTTAAAAGGGGGAGAATTCTCCTGGGAGGAAGAAGGGGTCATTGCTGGTATCTTGATATTCCTAGTAGCCAGGAAGGTCTGCCATTTTTATTTATATGTCCCAGGACTTCCTTTGTTCTTCTGATCTATTCCTCTTAACTTACTCCTTCCTGTTAGGTGACCAGGCCGGTGGGATGGCCAAAAGTTAAAAAGCAGATGGGCTGAAAGGGCAAGGACCAGGACACATAACAACTTTATAGCTCCCTGAAGTGGGGGGGGTGTCAGTTCCTGGATCAGGTTACCTTGGCAACAGGTTATGGCAGAGGCTTATTCTCCATTAGGGTGGAGGAAGAGCTCTGAAAGAATTAACATTCCAATCCTTTAGGGAATAGTTCCCAACAGTCTCCAACTTCCCTGGACTCATTTAAAATTGGCTTTCTTTATTTGACCTGACTCAATTTACCTATCTGTACTGACTGCCTATCAGATTCTGGCTTCAACAGTCTATTAATTTTCATTTTTCATCTGGTGAAATATAGCAAAGAATATATACATTTTTTTGTATTGGGGAATCAAATTAGGGCATTTTTATTAGTGACCTTCCTATCCCCCTTGCCACTTTTATTAAGTTTTGATACATGGTCCCACTTATTTTGAAAGCTGGCCTCCAACTTGTGATCCTTCTGCTTCAACTGCCCAAATCCCTGAGGATGCAGGCTGTTCCACTATCCTGGCAAGAATAACATTTAAAAAGAATATTTATGTAGTTGATTTAATTGTACATACTGCATTTATTTTTATGTGGTGCTAAAGATCAAACCCAGGCTGTGCATGTGCTAGGCGAGCACTCTACCACTGAGCCACAACCCCAGCCCAAGAATAACATTTTTGAAAGCATTTGTTTGATATTTGTGAATGCTATACTTGAGGGGAAAGAAAAATCACTTAACACTTCCCTATATTTGGTCAAAGTAACCACTTTAAAGGGAAATAAGGCAATTTATTATAGATCCTAGAGATATTGAATCCCAGGCTGCATACACAGTCTTTTTTTTTTGACATGTTAATTCTTAATATAAATTTGTTTCCTTAGTGATGCATGACAATAGAATGCATTTTGACACATCATACATAGAGTATAAAAGCTCCTTTTTCTGATTGTACATGATATAGATTCAGAGCAGTCTTGTAATCATATATGCACATAGGGTAATAGTGTCTCATTCATTCTTCTGTCCTTTATGCTCAGCCCTTTTAAATTTGATTTTTAGATAGTGTCTTGCTATGTTGCCAAGCCTGGCTTGAAAGTTTTGATCCTCTTGCCTCAGCTTCTGAAGCTGTTTGGATTAAAATCGTTGACAACCCCAGCTACAGAAAATAGTTTGTTTTTATACAAATATTAACGACCATATTCAGGAACTCAAGTTACCCAGAATGGTGTATGTGTCCCACACCAGAAGAGATTCCATCATTTTTTTGTTAATATTTATTTATTTACTTTAGTTGTACACAATGTGATGCATTGTATTTATGTTTACGTGGTGCTGAGGATCGAACCCAGGCCGCGCACGTGCGAGGCGAGTGCTCTGCCGCTGAACCACAACCCCAGCTCCAACATCATTTTTATTTTATACCAGGGAATGAACCTAGGGACACTTAGACACAGAGCCACATTCCAGCTCTTTTTATATTTTATTTTGAGACATGATTTTATAATTTTCTTTCTTTATTTATTTATTTATTTTGGTACCGGGGATTGAACTCAGGGGCACTCGACCACTGGGCCACATCACCAGACCTTTTTTGTATTTTATTTAGAGACAGGGTATCACTGAGTTGCTAAGTGCCTCGCCATTGCTGAGGCTGGCTTTGAACTCGCGATCCTCCTGCCTCAGCCTCCCAAAGTGCTGGGATTACAGGCGTGCGCCACCGTGCCCAGCTTAAGACATGATTTTGTTAAGTTCATTATAGCCTCATTAAGTTGCTGAGGCTCGCTTTGAATTGAGTAGTCCTCCTGCCTTAGCCTCTCAAGCTGCTGTGATTACAGTGGTGCCTTGCTGTTCCTGGCCTTCCTGAACATTCATAAAAGAAAGTTTTGTACGAATACATTAACCAATTGTAATGGTAGGATAATCAGATTGGTGAGCAACAGCAAAAAAAAAAAAAATATTCTGTAAGTCTGTTGTTGAAACATCCTTAGTTTTTGAACATGGTGGAAACTACACTTCTGGTAAGGTTAGTGATATACCCTGAGAAGTTTATTAGATTTTTTTGTGTGTGGTGGTGCTGCAACTGGGGATTGAACCTAAGGCCTTGTGCATGCAAGGCAAGCACTCTACCAACTGAGCTATATCCCCAGCCCAGTTTATTAGTTTTGAGAATTGTGGTCTGATACAGAAATAAAGATAATTGGTATTCAAGGGTTTAACAAAGCCCAAGATAATTTTTCTCTCCACATAGAACCCTGTCTTTTTACCCTCATGGTGGGTAAAGTGGGTAAAGTCAAGTGTTCTGAAGGTTCGTTGATGTAGATGCAACTTCATAGAGAACTTCAGTTCACAGTTGTGAAAATCTTGCACTTCTCCTTTTATCTTCCTTAGGTGTAGACACCATGTCAGAATTTTTTGGCAGAGGTCCCCTTTGGACACTTCACAGGGTCTCATGTTCTCAGCCACTATCCTTTCCTGGAGCTGCCAAAAGCTACCCACAGCTGCCCTATCTATGCCCTGCATGGTTAAGAGAATTTCAGGCCCTGCGTCAGCTCTTTTTTTTTTTTTTTTGGTACCGGGGATTGAACTCAGGAGCACTGGACCACTGGGCCACATTCCCAGCCCTTTTTTTGTATTTTATTAGAGACATGGTCTCACTGAGTTGCTAAGTGCCTCACTGTAGGAGCCCTGTTTGGGGAGATGGCTTTAATTGCGGTTGACTATGGGCTTTGGACATGTTTGGGCATTGGCGCCTTCCGTAGTCTCGCGGAACTTGGTCCGGGATCTTGCGAGACTTGGCCGGAGATCTTGAGGGACTTGAGAGAGATTGCGGATGAGGTCTGCCTCCATTTTGGAGGTTAGAGGAGCGTGGAGGGCGTGTCGGGGTGTAGTTAGAGCCAGAGAGAAAAGTTATCAGAATAAAGGGCTATTTGTTTCAGTTCGTCTCTAAACTTTTTCCCGCGGCTTTTTTGCTCCAAGTGGCCATCGCTTCAGGCGACTACACCTCACCATTGCTGAGGCTGGCTTTTAACTCTTGATCCTCCTGCCTCAGCCTCCCAGGTGCTGGGATTACAGGCATGTGCCACCGCGCCTGGCTTGGGTCAGCTCTTTTTAGAGGACAGCCTGAGGTGTGGGATGCAGCCTCTCAGGGGATGAGCTGGGGGTCATGGTGCTGAAGAATCTCCTGGAGAGAGCCTCATCTAGACAGTTACTTCTAACAAACAAACAAACAAACAAAAATTTTATTTACTTTTGCTACTTCTAAGAATGTATAGAAAATTTGTGGGATTAGATCTTTCTATTGCAATGATTTCAAATTGACATCCAGGTCCTAGATTCCAGAATGCCACTTAGGATACAGAGACAAATTCTGTCTTGCATTATTGCTGCAGAATATGAATCCATTTCTAAAAAAAAAAAAAAAAAAAAAAAGTGGTGGATAAATTTATGAATGTAATTTTTTAAAAATATTTATTTATCTACTTTAGTTGTACACAATACAATGCATTTTATGTTTATGTGGTGCTGAGCATCGAACCCAGGCCGCGCATGTGCGAGGCAAGCGCTCTGCCGCTGAGCCACAACCCCAGCCCATGAATGTAATTTTATTAAAAAAACACATCAGTTTCTGTCTTTTACATGTGGAGAATTTGATAGAAAATACTTTTGTTTTTGTTTGGACTTGGTAGGTTGATGTAAACTGTATGAGTTTTTGGCATCATAAATGGACACAGCCGGGCGCGGTGGCGCACGCCTGTAATCCCAGCACTTTGGGAGGCTGAGGCAGGAGGATCGCGAGTTCAAAGCCAGCCTCAGCAATGGTGAGGCACTTAGCAACTCAGTGAGACCCCGTCTCTAAATAAAAAACACAAAAAAGGTCTGGGGATGTGACCCAGTGGTCAAAGTGCCCCTGAGTTCAATCCCCGGTACCACAAAAAAAAAAAAAAATGGACACAGAGGTGCTTAGAACTGAGGTGCTTAACCACTGAGCCACATTTCCAGTCCCTTTTAGATTCTTTGTTTTGAGACAGGGTCTTGCTGCATTGTGTAGGACCTCAACCCCTGAACTGCTGGGGTTACAGTTGTGCACTATCACACCCATCTTCATTGTAAATTTTAAAGTACAATTTTGGCAATGCTTGAAATACCCAAATATGCCATTTAATCGCTGAATAATTTATCAATGATAAAGTAAATGGCACCTTTTTTTCTGGAAATGATAGATTACATGTGTCTAAATAAGGGTGCTAATCCCCTTCATGAGCACTGGCACCATGTCACCTAATTCCTGTTCCCTCCTAATTGCCTTATTATAGGGCCACCTCATTTGGAGATGGCCTTTTAGCTTAAGAAATTTAGGAGTAATATAAATGCTGTCTGTACTCACTCTGTTCTGTACAGATATTGGCTGGTCTTAGATATAGTCTATTGTTTCCACTTTTAGATGTATTTATTTTAAATTAAAAAAAAAAAAACACAGAAAAACCATGCCCTGGATTTCACAGAATTTATTGAAATGCTTAGTGTTTTTTCAGAGAATTTAGATCATGGGAAAGTTCAGACTAGATTGTAAGAAAGGGTGTTGTCTTTGCATTGATTTTGTTGTAATTTACTCCTCTCATTTTGTACCTTTTCTATTATCACTTTTATCACTCATTACATGTATTTTTTTTTTTATAATAGGGATTGAACTCAGGGGCACTCGACCACCGGGCCACATCCCCAGCCCTTTTCTGTATTTTTATTAGAGACAGGGTCTCACTGAGTTGCTATATGCTTCGCCATTGCTGAGGCTGGCTTTGAACTTAAGATCCTCTGGCCTCAACCTCCCAAGTGCTGAGATTACAGGCGTGCACCACCAAACCCAGCTGTATTTTAGTTTTTTGTTTGTTTCCTTGTTTTTGTTTATGTTTGTGGACTTTTGGGGACAAAACGTAAAACTACATACATTCTTGGCAAGTTATCTACTACTGAGCTATTCTCCAGCCCAAGAAAATTAGTATATAGACTATTATTTATTTGTTTTCTTATTTATTGAGTGCTGTGGATAGAAGACAGGACATTCTTGTGTTTATGTTATACTCTTAAAATGAATTTTAACTTTGTAAGCAGTTTTTTGATGGTGGGCACTTGTACTCCTGGGCACTAAACCTAGACACACTTGACCACTGAGAGCATTCTCAGCCCTTGTTCTTATTATTTATTTAAAATTTAATTTTTTTGTATAGTTGTACATGGATAGAATACCTTTATTTTATTTTATTTAATGTGGTGCTAAGGATCATACCCAGTGCTTCACACATGCTAACAAGCGCACTTCCAGTCAGCTACAGTCCCATTTCTTCATTTATATTTTAGATGAAAACCAAGTTTCACGAAGTTTCTGAGTTTTTGTTGCCGCCTGAAGTGCTTGGAGCAACCGAGCCACGGGAAGAACTTCAGAGGCAAACTGGAGACAAACAGCTTTTTATTCTGATAACTTTTCTCTCTGGTTCTAACAACGACTAACACACGCCACACACACCAAAAAATGGCGCTGACCTGATCAGCAATTTCGGCCAAGTCACTCGAGATCCTGCAACAAGTCCCGTGAGACTACGGGAGGCGACAATACCCAAATCTCCACGGCTCATAGTCAACCGCAATTCAAGCCAATCCCCAAACAGGGCTCCTGCATTTCCCCCTTTTTGTTTTAAAAGAGGTAATGCTCTAGGACGTCTATGTGCAACCAACATTCTTACCCGTCATCGGATAATCAAGGCTGTGCCCTTGACTCCTGTCTTAGGTTGATATGTAGGCCACATGAGACTGTCCCGTGCGACTGTGCCTGTCTTAGGTTGTCCCCCTCTGGGGATCTTACCTGTCATTGGCTAACCAGCCATCCAATGGAGCCCTTTAGGATCGACTATGTATGATGACTAACAGCCGTCCAATTGTGAGGAGATGTTGTGGCTTTAAGGCGACAAGCCTTTTGGTGATGAGCCAAATTGCATAGCATATCAAATTGTTTAAACAAATCAGCTGCCCTAAGTTCCATCAAGTAACACACTGAATTCTCTAGACAAATACCCGCAAGGCATTGTCCCGTAAAGTCCCAAACAATGAAAGATCAAAATGTCCATTTGTTGTAACATGTTGATGTAGGAGGCCCCATGCATGTAGAGCAGAGGCCACACTGTTGGTGAGGTTGTTTGATGCTTGAGCAGCAGGGATGCTTGCGGCAGCCGCGATCCCTGCAGCTGTAGCAGCAGACGTCTTTTTTATGTTTGGACAATGCCACCCGGCAAATCTTCAGGGCCCGCTACCTAGAAACTCAAGCATCAATTATTAAAGAAAAGGCAGTGCTATTGCAGCACTGAGTCAAGAGGCGAGTTGTCAAACAACAAAATAGAATAATTAGATTAGAAAATTAAAGTTGATTTTTGTTCACACACATCGCTGGTTGAGCTGAAAATTAAAGTTGATTTTTGTTCACACACATCGTTGGTTGAGCTTCTACAAACATAAGTTGGAAAAATATCATATTTAGAACAAAACAAAGAAAGACTGAGGGTAATTACTGCATTAAAGATAGATTAAAGAAAAGGTAAAGGCACTTTAGAGAAATAATTTGTTAGCTGTAACCCTTGAGTCTCTGTATACAGAGCAATCTTTTACCTGTTGAGATAATTGAAATTAATGAGCTATTAAACAAATGAAGTTAATAACAAATAAACAATCTTATGTCAAAACACCCAAAATATCAGGTTATATAGCACTAGTCATATTGTTTTGCTGAAGAGAAGTCCCAGGGATACCTATAATCAAAATTGAAAGTACCTTCATTTATAAAATTATTTACCTAAATTGAATACTCTTAACCTAAAATGAATTAAAGTTATTTGGATCCATATATATATATATATATATATATATATATTTTTTTTTTTTTTTTTTTTTTCATAAGCGCTTTGTTCTTTGAGACATCACACTGGACAGACGAACAAACATACAAACATATATTTGTGACGTCACATTAACATGAAATGTAGATAAATGTACAGACATAAAGACATGTATAAAAAGAAAAAAAATACAATTGTGTGCACACTAAAAAGAGATCTCCTCGTCCCGGCCGGGAGGAATGACTCTTGAGTTGTGAAACATTTTGAAGGATACTTTTGAGGGAGTCATTCTATATCTTCATCTTGGTCTTCTTGATTTTGTACCTTTTTTATTAATCTTGATTCTTCAATAACTTCATCTTGATCATTTTGATGTGGTACCTGCTTTATTAATCTAGATGGTATCCATATTGGAGAGGATTCGTCTTTTGGAAAAACACAAAGAGATCCTCTCCCCCAAATTAATGCTGGATCTGGACCCTTCCATGTACCTGAAAGAACATCCTTCCAGTAAACCAAGGGTTTATGTTGTTGGTGTGGATTCCAATGTCTGTCTCCAGCAGAATAACCATTAGAGTCTAAAGTTAAAAAATTTAACGTAAACAGGGCAACTGCCAATCTGTCCTTAGGACTTTTCCAATTTCCTTCTTTTTGTTTTAATAACATAATTTTCAGTGTTCGGATTGCTCTTTCAATAATGCCCTGACCCTGAGGATTGTATGGGATGCCTGTTTTATGGGATATATTGAATTTTGCGCAAAACTGTTTAAAAGATAAGGACGTATATGCGGGGCCATTATCTGTTTTAAGCATTTTGGGGATGCCCAATGCAGCAAAAGCTTGCAAACAATGAGATGTAACATCTTTAACTTTTTCTCCAGAATGTAAGGAAGCAAAAATCATGCCTGAGCATGTATCTGTGGTCACATGAATAAATCGCAATTTTCCAAAACTTGGCTCATGAGTAACATCCATCTGCCACAAGTGATTGGGCATTAATCCTCTAGGGTTAACGCCGAAATGAGCATTGGGCAAATGTGTCATACAAGATTTACAATATTTTAAAATTGTTCTGGCTTGCTCCTTTGTGATTTTAAACCTACGTTGCAAGGTGGTGCTGTTGACATGAAACTGGGAGTGAAATAAAGTAGCTTGTTGTAGCGCTGAAAGTATAAATACTGTTTTTGTAAGTTCATCAGCCTTTTGATTACCTTCATGGAGGGGACCAGGCAAATTAGTATGTGCTCTAATATGGCCTACAAATAGAGGTTCTTTTCTTGCCCACAAAAGTTTTTGTATTTGATAAAACAATTTAAAGCCTGGAGTATGAGGTGCTATTGGTCCTGCTAACTCTAATTTTGGGACGGCTTGTACAATATAGTGGCTATCTGAAAAAATGTTTACGGGCTGGTCCCTAAAATTTTCCAGAGCTCTTACCACAGCTTCCAATTCCACTAGTTGAGCTGATTTGTGTGCAGTTATGTAAGTCATATTTTCTTTTGTAGTGACTACTGCAGCAGTACCATTTGAGGACCCATCTGTAAATATATTAAATGCCTTAGGAATAGGTTGATTTTTTATTACCTGTGGAAATATAATAGGATGATTAATACAAAAAGATAATATAGGGGACTTAGGAAGATGATTATCAAAATTTGCAGAAGTAGAGCATTTAACTATAGCCCAATCATTATCATTGAAGCATAAGCATTCAATCTGTGATGATGAATAGGGAGTAATAATAGTAGCAGGGTGAATGCCAAATATTTTAGTAGAAGTCTTAAGTTTTTGAAGAATAAGTTTAGCCACCATGGAGGTATAAGATTCAATTAAACTTTTAGGAGAGACGGGCAAATGTATCCATAATAAAGGCCCTTGTTGCCAAAATACTCCTGTGGGTGTATATTGTGAAGAAATAATAATCAACATCAGCGGTTGAGTTAAATCAAATCTATCACAATGAGCTCCTTCGATGGCTTTTTCTACTAACTTTAAAGCTTTCCTAGCATCAGGAGTCAATGTTCGTGGTGAAGATGGATCAGGGACTCCGCGAAGGATGTCAAATAAAGGTTTTAGTTGGCCAGTAGTGAGATTTAGTGTAGGGCGAAGCCAATTAATGTCTCCCAGTAGTTTTTGGAAATCATTGAGGGTGGTCAAATGTTCTTTATTTATTAGAATTTTTTGGGGTCTAACAAAAGTATCCATGATTTTAAATCCTAAATATAATATGGGAGATCTGGTTTGAACTTTTTCTTCTGCTATATATAATCCATATTTTTTTAAATTTTCTACCACGTCACTGAATATATTAAATAAGATTTTTTGATTAGGGTGGGCCAATAAAATATCATCCATGTAATGTAGACACATGAGGTTTGGATATTTATTTTTAATGGGTTGGATAGCCTTGTCCACATATATTTGGCATATGGTGGGGCTATTAGCCATTCCCTGTGGTAAAACCTTCCATTGATATCTCTGATCAGGGCCATTATTGTTCATAGAAGGAACGGAAAAAGCAAACCTGGGGGCATCCAGAGGATGTAGGGGAATAGAAAAGAAGCAATCCTTTATATCAAGAGTAATAAGATGGAAATTTTTTGGAATAGCTACGGGACTAGGAAGTCCAGGTTGAGTAGGCCCCATAACTTGCATGGTTTTATTAATTTGTCTAAGATCATGTAACAATCGCCATTTTCCTGACTTTTTCTTGATCACAAATATGGGGGAATTCCAGGGAGAGGTGGAAGGTTCTATATGTCCTGCTTGTAATTGTTCCTGAACTAGTAGGTGGGCCGCTTGTAATTTCTCTTTAGATAGGGGCCACTGAGGGACCCACACTAGCTTATCAGAAAGCCATGGTATTTTCAAAATTATTTTCTCAGTGGCCCCGAAAAAAATATCTTTTTCCTTTATGATAATGATTACTTTTAGGGTTAAGATTACTCTGTACTTTTTGATAATGAGTTCTTTTATGGTTAAGATTACCCTGTAGGTTTTCACATTTAACATCTGCAGGCTTGGTTGCAAGGTGTACTCCCATTTGTTGCAAAATATCTTTTCCCCATAAAGTAACCAGTAGATTAGGTAAAACATAAGGCTGAAATATTCCTTCATGGCCTTCATCATCCTCCCATTTTAAAATTACCGTACTTTTATCTGGGAAGTTATTATATCCCAAGCCTCTTAAACTGGTTGAAGCTTTTTGCAGAGGCCACTGTTTCTAGGGTATGTAAATGCCTAGTAATACCCTTCATATTTTCTGTAATGGATTCGACCCATGGGGGAGTAGAGGACACAAGTGGCTCCTCTACCTGACGGTCCTTGTTTTTTTTTTTTTTGTACTGGGGATTGAACTCATGGGCACTTGACCACTGGGCCACATCCCCAGCCCTTTTTTGTATTTTATTAGAAGCAGGGTCTCACTGAGTTACTAAGTGCCTGGCCATTGCTGAGGCTGGCTTTGAACTCACGATCCTCCTGCCTCAGCCTCCCAAAGTGCTGGGATTACAGGCGTGCGCCACCGCGCCCGGCCTGACGGTCCTTTTTGTCGGTCTTTTTTAGTTTCTTTTTTCTCATTTTCTCAGGATCACTTTTACTAGATTCCTCACCACTGCTAATTTCAATGACAGCAATATCCTGAGGCCCAGGTTCCATTAAGAGCAAGTATCCTTCAGCTATCACCAATAACTCCCAAATAGCTTTAATAGCTTGGATTTTTGTCATTTTTGGGACTCTACTAATACTCTCTTTACTGGTCTTAGTTGGCCCAGTGGAAACTACGCTTTTTTGATCACTTTCACTTTTTTCTATATACTCCTCACTGAGAACAGAGTCAGGTATATCAAGGAGTCTTTGCATAGCCTCTATCACTTGGGATTCAGTTATATTCAAACCCATCTTTAGAGACCTTTCTGTTCTTACCTGTCCGCTCCGAAGTTCCCCGTACGGGCCGCAACCTGTTGCCGCCTGAAGCGCTTGGAGCAACGGAAGCCGCGGGAAGAACTTCAGAGGCAAACTGGAGACAAACAGCTTTTTATTCTGATAACTTTTCTCTCTGGTTCTAACAACGACTAACACACGCCACACACACCAAAAAATGGCCTGACCCGATCAGCAATTTCGGCCAACTCACTCGAGATCCCGCAACAAGTCCCGTGAGACCACGGGAGGCGACAATGCCCAAATCTCCACTGCTCATAGTCAACCGCAATTCAAGCCAATTTCCAACCAGGGCTCCTGCAAGTTTTAGTCAGGTGCGATGGAACACACGCCTGTAATCCCAGCCCTAGTTAGGCTTACGCAGGGGGATCTCAAGTTCAAAGCCAGCCTCAGCAATGGCAAGGCACTTAGCAACTCAGTGAGATCCTGCCTCTAAAGAAAATAGAAAAAAGGGCTGGGTATGTGGCCTAGTGGTCGAGTGTCCCTGAGTTGAATCCTTGGTACCAAAACAAACAAACAAAAAAACAAACAAATAAATAAATGTCTGATTCTATTGCTAAGTTGCTGGGACTGGCCTCAAACTTGTTATTTTCTTGCCTTGGCCTCCCTAGTTGAAGAAATTACAGGTGCACACCACCACAGCAGCAGTTGGAATGACTTATAAAGACTTATCATCCTATTTCTGTCCAGATGGAAACGGTATTGAAAATCAGTATCCTTGCTTTTATCCATAGTTTTGAAATATGTAATTATGACTCTTCTTATTTCTGTTAGTTTTGCGTTATTATGGAAAAGGTAATCAGTATGTAATATTGTTTCTTGTGTATATTTTTGTGAGACTTCATGGCATGGTGGCTTATTCACTCCTTTATTAAATAAACTTTGCTTTGCAGAGCAATGTTAGGCTTACACAGTTTATTAGTCAGTGTTCTCTAGAGAAACAAAATCAACAGAAATTATGATTATAAAAAAAAATGATTTATTAGATTGGCTTTCTTGACCAAAAACTAAATAGTCCATAATGGCCGTCTTCAGGCTGGAGAGCTTGAGAAGTCGTAGCTGAACAGTCCAAGAGGCTGAAGTCTCAGAAAAAGAGGAATCAATGGTGCTATCCTAGTCCAGACCTAAGGATTCTGGAGAATCACTTGCAGAGGACACTTTGTGGGAGAGAAGAAGGGAGAGTCTGATATCCTCAAGCCACTGCAGTAGCAATCAAGATCCCATTTTAGAAGATAGGCGGTTGCATATGCTGCTACTTTTCTGTTCCAATTTTTATTTAATCCAAGCCTATTGGATGGTACTTCCATGCAATAGGCTTGGAGGGAGGTTCTCCACTTTAGGTTGCTATCCCACATGACAATCATTCCTAGACACATCCTCATGGACACACCCAGAAGCCTCTTAATTATCTATATCTTGTAATCCTATCAAGTTGATAATTCAAATAAAGCATTAAACATTTTAGCTAACACCTCTTCTCAACAGCTTACAGTCTCCACTTTTTCCAACATTTTGCATTGTTGTAGTATGTTTGTCAGTTACTGAGCCAGTGTTGTATATTTAATGAGGACAGTGAATGAAGCAAAACATTATCAGTGCCTGAAGTTCATACTTTAACTTAGTGTCCCTGCTCTGTGTGGTGTGATTGTGTGTCATGTATTCTACATGATAGTGTCATACAGAGGAGTTTCACTGTCCTGAGTATTCTTCGTTCCACGTGTTCATCACTCCTCCCTATCCCTTCCTTTTTTGCTCAGCTCCCTAAATCCCTGGCTTCCACCATTTCTGCTATTGCATCTATAATTTTGTCTTTTTCAGAATGTTTTTGACTTGGAATCTTTCTTCACTTGGCCATTTCAGCCTGCCTTCTTTCACTTACCAGTATGACGTTAAGGTTGCTATGTCTTTCCAGACTGGAGAGCTCATTTTCTGCATGATATTCTTTGATATGGTTAAACCACAGTTTGTCCATTCAGTACTGAAAGGTGCATCTTCCTTGCTTCTAGCTTTGGGTAGTTCTAGATATGGGTTCTGTAGTAACTGCTGTGAGGTTTTATTTCTTTCTTTATTTTTCTTTATGTGATACTTTTGTATTTCTGATATCAAAACCTTAGGTTAACAATGCTCCATAGTTATTTCTTACTTTCCTAAATATTTTTTAATTATTTACTTATTCTAATTTGTTATACATGATGCAGAATGCAATTCATTTCATATTACATATATAGAGCATAATTTTTGAAGTCATAGATTCTATAGAAAATATTTTTATACCATTTATGTCTTCATACCTGTAAGCTGCCTGTCATGGCCAGCCACAACACTGCAGGAGAAAAACTCTTGGAGGCAGAGTAAAGCTACTACTACTTTTACTTCTACTTTCTTAGAGAGAGCCTAGAGAGAGAAAGAAAGATTTTTCTTCTTAGAGCTTAGAGTTAGAAAGAAAGATTTTTCTTCTTCTTAGAAAGAGCTTAGAGAGAAAGATTAGAGATAGCTTTTTCTTCTTTCTTCTTTCTTCGTCTTCTTAGAGCTTAGAGAAAAAGAAAGAGAGCTTGAAAGAGAGAGATTTCTTCTTTAGAGAGAGAGAGAGAGCTTAGCTTTTAGAGCTTCTTTCTTCTTTATCTTACTTCTACTTTCTTCCTCGGCAGCCTCGGCCTGTCTCTGACTAGCATTTACTTTTTCTATCTGGTTTCTCTTCTGTAACCGCTCTGCCTACGTTCTGGCCGCTCTGATTCTTTTCTTCTTCTCTGACCCGAACTCTTCTTCTGACCAACCGAGCGACTGCACGACTGATTGAATGAATTCATTCTTCGTTCTCATGACTTCGACCACTTTCACCTGGTTATATACCTTTAGCTTTGCGGGTGCCTCATGTGCATTTACAGGTGCGTCATATACATACTTATTATCAGGTGGAACTTATGGCTTCCAGCTGACCACAATAGCCATTCTCCCTAATTGGGGCTCCTTCACATACCTGTACTTAAGGTAATGATGTCAAACTCATTCCACCCTCATTCCTACCAATTTTTCCCCTCCCTTCATTTTCCCACTCCTTTGATCTATTTAAAGTTCCTTCATTTTTTCCCATGGTCCCCTTTACTTAGCATAATTTTTTCCAACTCCATCTATTTACCTGCAAATACCAGGATTTTATTCTCCTTTAGCACTGAATAATGTTCCATTGTGTATATATATACCAAAGTTCCCCTATCAATTCATGTACTGAAGGGCATCTGGGTTGGTTCCACAATTCAGCTATTGTGAATTTTTGTGCTGTAAATATTGATGTGGCTCTGTCCCTGTAGTATACTGTTTTTAAGCCCTTTGGATACAGACTGAGGAGGGGCATAGCTGCGTCAAATGGTGGTTCCATTCCAAGTTTTCTAAGAAATCTCCATACTGCTTTTCAGATGAAATGCAGCAATTTTCAGTCCCTTCAGCAATGTATGAGTGTGCCTTGTTTCCCACATCTTCACCAGCATTATTGTGTTTTTATTTTTGATAGCTGCCATTCAGACTGGAGTAAGATGAAATCTTAGAGTAGTTTTGATTTGCATTTCTCTAATGGCTAGAAAAGTTGAACATTTTTTCACACATTTGTTGATTAATTGTATGTCCTCTTTTGAGATGCGTCTGTTCAGTTCCTTGGCCATTTATTTTTATTTTTGTTTATTTATTTATTTTGTTCGACATTGTTGTATATATTACAGTAGCATGCATTACAATTCATAATACACATAGAGTACCTTTTTACCTATCACTGTTTGTATACAAAATATATTCATACTATTCGTGTTTTCAAACATGCATTTAGGATAATGATACACTACTAATTGAGAACAAATCTTTACTACACACAGGTCAGATAAAGTACTGATCTCTAGAATATATAAAAAACTTAAAAGTCTTAACATAAAAAAAATATATCCCAATCAATAAATGGGCCAAGGGACTGAACAGACACTTCTCAGAAGATATACAATCAATCAACAGATACACGCAAAAATATTTCAACATCTCTGGCAATTATAGAAATGCAAATCCAAACTACTCTAAGATTTCATTTCACCCCAGTCAGAATGGCAGCTATTAAAAACACAAATAACCATAAATGTTGGAGAGGATGTGGGGAAAAAGGCACACTCATACATTGCTGGTAGGACTGCACAATGGTGAAGCCAATATGGAAAAGTATGGAGAACCCTTTGAAAACTGGGATCGGAACCACTTTATGACCCAGCCATCCCACTGCTGTGTCTATTCCCAAAGGACTTAAAAACAGCACACTACAGAGACACAGCCACAAGCCACATCAATGTTTATATCAGCACAATTCACGATAGCTAGGTTGTGGAACCAACCTAAATGCCCCTCACTAGATGAGTAGATAAAGAAAAAATATTGTATATACACACAAATAAAATATTACTCAGCAATAAAAGAGAATAAAATAATAGCATTAATAGGTAAATGGATGAAGTTGGAGAACATAATGCTAAGTGAAGTTAGCCAATCTCAAAAAACCAAATGCCAAAAGTTTTCTTTAATATAAGGAGGCTGATTCACAGTGGGGTTTGGTCTGAGAGCATAGGAGGATTAGAGGAACACTAGAAAGGTCAATGGAGAGGGAAGGGAAGGGAAGGGGCACAGGGTTAGGAAAGAAAAAAAATAAAAAAAGATGGTAGAATGCCTTTTTTTTGTATTAAGGTTTTAGAGTGCTTCATATATTCTACAGATTAGTGCTCTATCTGATGTGCTTGTGGTAAAGATTTGCTCCCATTCTCTAGGTTCTTTGTTCCCCTCACTGATTGTTTCTTTGTCTGAGAAGAAACTTTTTAGTTTCAATCCATCCCATTTATTGATTCATGGTTTTTAATTCTTGCACTATGGGTGTCTTATTAATAAAGTTGGGGCCTAATCAAACATGATGGAGATTTGGACCTAATTTTTCTTCTATTAGTCACAGGTTTCTGGTTTAATTCCTGGTTCCTTGATCCACTTTGAGTTGAATTTTGTGCATTGTGAGAGGTAGAGGTAAATTTCATTTTGTTACATTTGGATTTCCAGTTTTCCCAGCAGCATTTGTTTAAGATGCTATCTTTTCTCCAATGTACATTTTTGGTGCCTTTGTCTAATATAAGAAAACTGTAGATATGTGGGTTAGTCTCTGTGTCCTCTATTCTGTACCATTGGTCTACAGATCTATTTTGGTGCCAATATCATGTTTTTATGTTTGTTTTTTAAATTTATTTATTTTTTATTCTAAGTTGTTATAAATGACAGCAGAATGCATTACATTTCATATTATACATATAGAGCACATTTTTACAAATCTCTGGTTATATGCAAGGTTTTTGTTTTTTTAACTATTGCTTTGTACCATAGTTTAAGGCATAAAATAGTAATGCCACCAGCTTCACTCTTTTTTCTAAGTATTGTTTTGGCTATTCTGGGTCTCCTATTTTTCCAGATAAATTTCATGATTGTTTTTTCTATAAATGTCATGATTGCTTTTTCTATTTCTCTGATGAATGTTATTGGGATTTTGATTGCAATTGCATTGAATCTGCATAGTGCTTTTGGTAGTAAGGTTATTTTCAAAATATTAATTCTACCTATCCAAGAACAAGGTAGATCTTTTCATCTTCAAAGATCTTCTTTAATTTCTTACTTTAGCTTCCTGTAGTTTTCAATGTAATGGTCTTTCACCTTTTTTATTTTCTTTGAGGCTATTGTAAATGGGGTGGATTTCTTAGTTGTTTTTTTTTTTTTCTGAGGACTTGTGTGTGTGTGTGTGTGTGTGTGTGTGTGTGTGTGTGTATGTGGTGCTGGGGATTGAACTCAGGGGCACTCGACCACTGGATCACATCCCCAGACCTTTATTGTATTTTATTTAGAAACAGGGTCTCACTGAGTTGCTAAGTGCCTCGCGATTGCTGAGGCTGGCTTTAAACTCGCGATCCTCCTGCCTCAGCCTCCCAAAGTTCTGGGATTACAGGCGTGCACCACCAAGCCCGGCTCTGAGGACAATTTTTTTTTTTTTCTTTATAGAAATGCCTTTGATTCTTGGGTGTTGATTTTATATCAGCAATTTTTCTTAATACATTTATTAGTTCTAGAAAATTTCCGATGGAATTTTTTGGGTCTCCTAGGTATAGAATCATATCATCCACAAATAGTGCTAATTTGATATATTCATTTCATATCCATATCTCTTTAATTTCTTTCATCTGTCTAATTGCTCTGGCTTGGGTTTCAAGAACTATGTTGAATAGAAGTGGTGAAAGAGGGCATCCCTGTCTTGTTTGAGATTTTAGAGGGAATGCTTTCAATTTTTCTCCATTTAGAATAATATTGCTTTGGGTCTTAGCATAGAAAGCCTTTATAATGTTGAGGTATGTTCCTGTTATCCTTTTTTTTTTTTTTTTTAGCATTTTGAACATAAAGTGGTGCTGTATTTCATCAAATGCTTTCTCTGCATCTATTGACATGATCATATGAATTTTTTCTTTGAATCTATTGATGTGATGAATTACATTTATTGATTTCCGTATGTTGAACCAAGTTTGTAGTTCTGGAATGAACCCTACTAGATCATGGTGCACTATCTGTTTTTTGTTTTTTTTTTTTTTGGGGGGGGGTACTGGGGATTGAACTCAGGGGCACTTGACCACTGGGCCACATCCCCAGCCCTTTTTTGTATTTTATTAGAGACAGGGTCTCAATGAGTTGCTAAGTGCCTCACCATTGCTGAGGCTGGCTTTGAACTCGCGATCCTCCTGCCTCAGCCTCCCAAAGTGCTGGGATTACAGGCGTGCGCCACCGCGCCCGGCTTGCACTATCTTTCTGATATGTTTTTGCATTTGATTTGCCAGAATTTTATTGAAAACTTTTGCATCTGTGATCATTAGCGATATTGGACTGAAGTTTTTTTTTGTTTTTGTTTTTTTTTTTTTTTTTTTTTTTTTTTTTTTTTTTTTTTTTTTTTTTTTTTTGATGTATCTTTGGTTTTGGAATCAGGGTGATATTAGCCTTATAGAATGTGTTTGGAAGTGTTCTATCTTTGCCCTTTTTTGTTTTATTTAAAATGGGGTCTCTCCATTTTATATTTCAAATATGGGATGTCCCATCTTGTAGGGTGTCTAACTCATTTGAGAGTGTGCCTGTCTAGGTTGACTTCTCCTCTCTCTGGAAAAATCTTACCCGTCATTGGCTATCACTCTAGCAGGTGGACATACCTAGGGCCAGCAAGTGCCCAAGGGAGCACACGGGACATGACAGTCACCTTTGGAAAGGCTTGACTGGATGGCAAACCTTTGCATCCTGTTAAGGACCGTGGCCAAGCCTGTAGGGCTATAGCTCAGCGTGACAGCAGACCACCCAACTGTATCAATCTGGCTAGTTCTCTAGGGCTAAAAGTGCACACAAAGACAATGACAATCAGGGATTTCACCAAAGAGAGAAAGTCCATCCATTTAGCAGGGATTTTATCAAAGGGAGAAAGTCCATCTATTTAGCTTAGTTTAAAGGAAGTATTTTGGCATAATGTCTGGACAATTGTCACAGGAATGGGACTCTTCTCTTAGAGTCCAAAGGAAGCTGTCCAGCACAAAGTCTAGATAATTGTCATAAGATATAGCGCTCTTCTCTCAGAGTCCAAAGGAAGTCGTCTAGCATAAAGTCCAGATGATTGTCACAGGAATGGCCCAGTCTGTCTTCTCTCATCACAGAGGGTTGAGATACTGACAAAGAAGAGGTCCAAGATAGTGTTTTTGATGAATTTTGGAATGGATGTGATGAGAAGTTTAATCACAGCAGGACAGGAGATTTGTCACAATGTTTTCATTTCTAAATCTCTGGTAAGCTTCTTATAAGAGTATTAGTCTTTCATATTTGAAAGTATAATAAATGGATGCTTGTCCATAGAATAGAGGTCTTTTGCCAACTAGATTCCAGTTTGCCTGGACATCATTGATCTGTCACCAAGACACCTGCTTTCACTCATCTTTTTATTCTGTGAAGGCCAGCACAATGAAAGATTCTTCTTGATCTTCTGCTCACCTATGCTGATACTGTGATACTCAGGAGATCACACATTTAAGTCCTTGAGTATATTTTTGTTTCAGTGGCATGGGCACATTCTGGTAGGTGCTCTTTTTGGCTGTTCCATCATTGTACAGATCAAAACATCTTTAGAGATGTACATGGAGTGTTTTGTTTAACACCCAAGTGGTGTAAGATTGGTGAGAACTCTTGGTTGGAAATCTGCTGTTTTACCACACTCTGGAAATGCTACTGCCTTAGGTTTGTTTGCACAACCATCATTCCAGGCTTGAGGAAACTCTTTCACAACAGATAATCATTGCACATGAGTCTTAACCCTGATCAAAATGTCTTTGAGCAGAACATGTCTATGTGGCAGATGCTGTACCACATATTAGTGAACTGGCTGCTTTTCAGAAGAGTTTTTATAATCATTGGACATTCATTTTTAGTATGAGGTTTACAAAAGTAGTGTCTGTCATTTATTAAGGAGACTGTTTTGAGACATATAAAACTTCGTAAAGGTGTTGATTAAAAAAGGTGATATCTTTGGGCCATTGAGATTTTTCTAAGACACGTGACATCTTTCCAATTACCCCATTGTATTTTGACAGCAACCATGAGAAGTTATCAAATTGTTGTGTTTATTATTTATTGTACTTGTTTACTAATTGGCTAAATATGTTTTGGAGTAAAGCACCTGCAAGTTTCTTGTTGATATCTAAGTGTAATCACACAGGTTTAGCTCAATCCCCAATTAACACATTGGGACAAACTGTGTGAAATGTTGTCTAAATGTTGTCTATATGGGAAGCTCCTTAGTGAGATGATGCCCAGAATGTGTTGATGTATTTTGATTGTAGGCACTTCTTTAAGAATAAAGCAATAGACTTTCAGAAAGAAATGAAAGATCAGTAAACACCATGTTATCTGTACTAACTGTGTAGGCCCAGTGAGCCAAAGTAGTTGGGAGATCTGTCTCAAAAGATAAGTTTCATGAATCCAGCAATTTCTTACTCAGTCAGCTTTCTATTCTGAGAGTACATATTATCCTTAGTGCTAATATTACCTCTGTACTGCACAGGACCTTGTTAGGATTTGTAATAGAGGAGCAACCAACAAAGAACTAGGGAGTGACATGGGAGCCTGTTGTACTTACTGTGAGCCCACCAAAGGAAGGAAAAAAAATCACTTTACTGTTTGCCATTGGAGTAGCTGTGAGGAATTGAAGAGACTATAGTTTTGATGGACCAAATTGTAAAAATTAATGTGGAAGCCAGAGAATCATGTGAACATCATGAATCGTGACTATAGATTTCTTATGCTGTCAGTCTACCTTGATCTCCACTATATATTTCTGGAATACTTTAGATCTCAGTGACCTTTGAGGATGTGGCTGTGAACTTCACCAAGGAGGAGTGGGCTTTGCTGGATCTATCCCAGAAGAATCTTTACAGAGATGTGATGCATGAAGTCCTCAGAAACCTGACTTTTATAAGTAATACTGATATTTCTTTAATTAATCAAATATAGAACTCATGTTTATTTAGGTAACTTAAGTAAAACATGAAAAGAGAATCATTCGTTGAATTATTGTAGCAGAAAATACTCCTAGGACATGGCAAAGCATTTCTAGTTCCTAAAAATTAATAACGATTGTTCTGGTTCGGCATTTTAGGTAACAAATGGGATGACAAGAACTTGGAAGATCAGAACAAAAATTCTGGGAGCAATCTAAGGTAACTGTACTCACTAAAGAAATCATTGAGTAAATCTGAGATGTCATATAATTTTCAAAACAAACCAAATAATATGAACAACTCGATATATTTATTCTTATAAGATTTTTTACCAGAAATACACACACACATATATATATATATATATATACACACACACACACACACACACACATATATATATGTATTTCTACCAATTATTCAGTCTTTTGAAAGTACTTGACATGCAAAAAGTATTATGAATTGCATAAGTGAATATGACTATTTGGATAATAGCCTTAAAAGAAGGTGTGTTGTAATGGATTGTTTTCTTCAATATCTTTATTTTCAGGCAAATTGAACAAGTCAGCAAACCTAGGCTTTACCTGGTGTTAATACGAATGTAAGCCCATCCTAGCCTTTACATGATTTTGCTAGTAATGTAAGCCTAAAACCTATAAATAAATAGAATATCATGGATGAATCATGCATTGATAATGTGCTGGTAATTCTTCAGAGAAGGCATATGAGAAATTTCAAAGGCAAAGAAGATAGTGTGGGAAAACTTTCAATGAGATTCCAATTCTTAACTAGACAAAAAAAAAAATTAATAGAGTAAATTCATGTGACTGCATGATGTGTGCAAAGACTTTATGTGTTTCTCATTACTTCATAGGCAGATCACATCTCCCTCTGGACACAAATGTGATAAGCATGAGGAAGTTGAAGTGAAGCTATGTGAATCTAAACAATACAGAAAAACTCTGGTTTCTCTCAAAAGTGTTCAGACACAAATGTTAATACAAACAGAAGATAGACCTTATAAAAGTGCAGTATGCAGGAAAGGCTTCACTTGTCCCAGTTCCATTCAAAGTCATGAAAAAACACACACTGGTTGGCAACACTGCGCATGTAAACAATGGGGTGAAGCCAGTTCTTCTCTCACTTGTGTTCAAGGACACAAGATAACACACAGTGGAGGTAAAACTTATGAATGTGAGGTATGTGGGAGATCCTTTAACTTCCTTCTTTATTTAGAAGACATGAAAGTCCTCATTCTGGAGAGAAACTCTATGAATGTGAACAAGGTGGTCTAACCTTTATTTCACTGATGAGTCTTCAAAATCACATGTTCATGCACACTGAGAATGCTCATTTTAAATGTAAGTTGTGTGGGAAAGACTTTGCTTATCCCAATTTATTTAGTATATATCAGAGAATGCATACTGGAGAGAAACCCTATGAATGCAAGCTTTGTGGCAAAGTCTTCACAACCTCTTCTACCCTTCACTCACATGAACAAAGTCATACAGGAAAGAAGCCCTATGAATGTCAACAATGTAGAAAAGCATGTGCTGCATCCTCTCAGCTTCACAGAAATGAAAGAATGCATACTGATGAGAAGACCTACAAATGTAAAGAAGGTGGAAAAGCATATGCTACATCCTCTCAGCTTCACACACATGAAAGAACTCACACTGGAGAGAAGCCATATGAATGTCAACAATGTGGAAAAACCTTCATTAAGTCCTCTTACCTTCAGAGACATCAAATAACTCACACTGGAGAGAAGCCATATGAATGTCAACAATGTGGGAAAGCCTTCACTCAGTCCTCTCACCTTCACATACATGAACGAACTCTTACTGGAGAAAAGCCCTATGAATGTAAACAATGTGGAAAATCCTTCACTAATTCCTCTCACCTTCACTTACATGAACGAACTCATACTGGACAGAAACCCTATGAATGTAAACAATGTGGAAAAGCCTTCAGTTCTTCCTCTTGCCTTCAGATACATAAACGAACTCACACTGGAGAGAAGCCCTATAAATGTAAGCAGTGTGGCAAAGTCTTCACTAGTTGCTCTAACCTTCATATGCATAAAAAAACTCATACTGGAGAGAAGCCCTATGAATGTAAACAATGTGGTAAAGCGTTTATTAGTTCCAGTTTACTTCACATACATGAAAGAACACATACTGGAGAGAAGCCCTATGAATGTAAGCAGTGTGGAAAAGCCTTCAGTCAGACCTCTCACCTTCACTCACATGAACAAACTCATACTGGAGTGAAGCCCTATAAATGTAAACAATGTGATAAAGCCTATGCTAGATCCAGTGACCTTCACATACATAAAAAGAACACACACTGGAGAGAAGCCTTATAAATGTAAACAATGTGGAAAAACTTTCACTTCTTCCTCTTACCTTCAGATACATAAATGAACTCACACTGGATAGAAGCCCTATGAATGTAAGTAGTGTGGCAAAGCCTTCACTAAGTACCCTTACCTTCACTCACATGAACAAACTCATACTAGACAGAAGCTCTATGAATGTCAACAATGTGGTAAAGCATTTGGTAGATCCTGAGACCTTCACATACATGTAATAACACATACTGGAGAGAAGCCCTATGAATGTAAAGAATGTGGAAATCCCTTTGCTAATCCTCTCAACTTCAAAGACATTATATGTCAACAATGTGTAAAATCTTCAACACTTCCTCTTACCTTCAGATACATCAACAAACTTATACTGAAGAAAAGCCTTATGAATGTAAACAATGTGATTAAGCATTTGCTATATCCCATTACCTTCACAAACATGAAAGAACAACTACTGGAGAAAAGCCCTATGAATGTAAGCAGTGTGGCAGAGCCTTCACTACTTTCTCTTGTCTTCAGATACATGAACACACTCATACAAGAAAGAAGCCTTATGAATGTCAAAATTTTGGCAAAGCCTATGATACATGAAGTCAACTTCAAAATGGACGAACGCATACATAAATGAAGGCTCATGAATGTAAACAATGTGGGAAAAATCTTTGTTACATCCTCTCAGCTTCACATACGTGAAAGAAGGCAAACTGGAAAGAAGACCCATGAATAAAAACAATGTGAAAAATCTTTGTTACATCCATCTTCTTCTCTCACATGAACAAATTCATACTGCAGAAAAATTGTTCTGATAAAAAAATGGAAAAATCTTTGGTTATTACTGTTTTACACATAAACATAAAGGAAGTTTACTGAGAAAAATCCTTTGAATGCAAAATGTTGTAAATCAATATTTCATGACTGCCATATATATATATATATAGTCTGGTGGTACTCTACTAATGAGCCACATGCATATTCCTTTCTATTTATTTATTTTTTTTTCTTTTCTTTTTTTTTGACAGAATCTTGCTGAGTTTCTTAGGGTCTTGCTAGGGTGCTGAGGCTGGCCTCACCTAGTGATTTTTCAGATTTTGCCTCTTGAGTGTCTGGGATTAAAGGCATACACCACCAAATTGACTGAATAATTCTTTAAATATGAAAAAAATTGCATATCATTTCAATTTTTCCTGTTGCCTGCAAAGCTATTTTACTCACACTGGAAAACAAACATTCTGAATGTGGGGAATTTGCTACATTAGGTAAGCTTCACATCCCAGCCCTATTTTTTTCTCATATATAAAAATACTCATGGAGAGATACCCTGGGAATGTGAAAAAATGTGGAAAATCTCCTAATTTTCCAGTTTCTTCTAAAGACAGCAAGATTCTTGTTAAAAGTTTCATGGCAAGCCGGGCGCGGTGGCGCACGCCTGTAATCCCAGCACTTTGGGAGGCTGAGGCAGGAGGATCGCGAGTTCAAAGCCAGCCTCAGCAATGGCGAGGCACTTAGCAACTCAGTGAGACCCTGTCTCTAATAAAAACACAAAAAAGGGCTGGGGATGTGGCCCAGTGGTCAAGTGCCCCTGAGTTCAATCCCTGGTACCACAAAAAAAAAAAAAAAAAAAAAAAAAAAAAAAAAAAAAAAAAGTTTCATGGCAAAATAAATACATCCCATGCAATTAAGAAATATGAACTCTTTAGATGTTCTAGTTTTGCTCACTTGTATGAAAGGACTCATATTGTGGAAAGTCCTGTGGATAAGCAATGTGGGCAGTATGCAACTTTCAGTTTTTTTTAAAGACATAAAAAATTATTTGTATCAGGGGAAATCTTTTTGCTCTTTAAAAAATGTGGTAACACTTTCAAATTTCTGTGTCTCTTTGAACAGCATGGAAAAACTCACATTGTAGGAGACTTGTATGTAGAAATGTGGTGAGACCTTTAGTTGTTTTAGGTCCATTTAAACTTGTTCAGACTTGATGAAATTTTTAAAATTTTATTTTAGTTATATATTTACTTTGGAACCAGGGAATTCAACCCAGAGATGCTTAACCAATGAGCCAGATCCCAGTCCTTTTTAATTTTTTTTTTTTTTTCGATTTTGAGACATGTTCTCACTGGATTGCTTAGGTACTAAGTTTCCGAGGCTGGCTTTGCATTAGAGATCTTCCTGTCTCAGCCTGATATAGTCGTGCATGACCTTCCACATGCAACCTCTTTTTTTTAAGGAAACCACTATAGCTGTGTGAAAATGGTGTTTGCCTTCATTTCTTTTTTGTCTATTTATGGATAACAAAAATGCACCCTGGAATGGACATTAGCATTGAATCAGCATGAAAGATGTAAAAGTAACATGCTTTTCTGGGTTACATCTCTTCTATTTTTAGATTCAATTTTTTTGTATTTTTTATTTTTTTTGCATATGTAGTCAACTCTCACATTATGACATAATCTTATGTGCACTATGGTTGTATGTGTGTGTAAAATATAGTATGCAGTATGATTTTGTACATGGGAGTATATTATATAGAATAATTTTGTAGTTAAAATGTATTAATATTTATTTTCAGCTTTTGAATTCTTTCTTAGAGTTTTTATCTGTCTACCTCCTTAACTACATTTTTTCTAATATTGTCCATTTTTTTCAATAAAAGTCTTTCTAAAACTCTTGTCTCGTAATTAAAAAACTTTTCTACAATCATAATATCTTATGTTTTTATATATCTTGTGACAAAATAAAAATTGTAAAATTTTTATATATTACCAGGGTCAAATCATGGAGAAAGAAGAGAAAAGGAAATCAGTATAATTAACATCATCATTATCATCATCATCATCATAGTCATCATCACATCTGGAGTGCTTGAGCACTGAGCCCCATCCTTATCCCTTTTTATTTTTTTTATTTTTTATTTTTTATTTATTTATTTATTTATTTATTTATTTATTTATTTATTTATTTTTGTGGTACCGGGGGTTGAACTCAGGGGCACTTGTCCACTGGGTCACATCCCCAGCCCTTTTTTTGTATTTTATTTAGAGACAGGGTCTCACTGAGTTGCTAAGTGCCTCGCCATTGCTGAGGCTGGCTTTGAACTCGCGATCCTCCTGCCTAGCCTCCCAAAGTGCTTTACAGGCGTGCGCCACCGCGCCCGGCTCCCTTTTTATTTTAATAGAGGATCTTGCTAATTTTTTTTTTCCTAAAGCCTCATTATGTTGCTGAGGCTGGGTTTGATCTTGCAATCCTCATGGTATAGTCACCGAGAATACACACATATTCTATCATGCCCAGCTTCTGGATGTTTTTTGAAATCCTGGTGTAAATCAAAATGCACCTTGTTTTTGTATAGTTTCCAGGTTTTAACCAATTCAGAAGCAAGAATTGCTTTTTAATTGTTGATATGTACATTAACCTCCTTCAAGCTCTAGGATTCTAGAATGATACTGATAATCATCAGAACATTAATTCACATTTTATATTCCAAACATTTATTTGTCCACTTGAACTAAACTGAAGTCTACTTGAAAAAGTTTATCTTAGATAATCTCTGTTGAAAACAGGGTGGAAGGACTATTTAATATTTAAGGGTACCTGGTTTCAAAGCCCAGGGAGGCTGAGGCAAAAATTGTGAGTTCAAAGCAGGCCTCAGCCACAATGAGGCACTTTCAGTTGTCTACTCCTGGGGATAGTGGTATCTCCCCTGATTCAATATAAAAAATAGAACTTTAATTAAACTATCATGATATAATAAACTTTAACAAATAACAATGAGCAGATTTTTTTTTTTAACAAATAATTAAGATTCCATCTTTGCACCAGGAATCAACTATAGGCATGTTGGCAGGGTTACAGATGTTATCAAACATGGCATGGTGCTCATGTGAGTGTTTTCTAGAGCACCAAGTAAAATTACAAAAGAAAACAGCTGGGAGGGTGAGGTTTGCTACCCACACATGCACAGTATCACATTTATGTGCACTTATATGTAGGTTCAATTTCACACTTTTCTGTGCATATACCCTCCCTACTGCAGTTCTTTAAGTCCTACTATGTAATTTAACTATTGATTTCTTTTATTTTTCTCAGAATCGTGCTGCCCACTAGTCCTTCCCAAAAACATCAATTATTTCATTTCTTCACAATGTAGTTCTTTTGTGTCTTTCTAAAGTTTTATTACGCACATTGTATATGTTAGTGTAGGCAGTTCCACTGACAGCCTTATGTACAGATTGGTGAAATGTTTCTTTTCTTCCTTACTTTTGTCTTTTCTTCTTCAGATTTCACCCTTGGAGTGCTCCACCACTGAGCTTTTTTATAGCCCTTATAGTCGTTATATTTTGAGATTTGGTTGAGGCTGGCCTCGAATTGTGGTCACCCTGCCTCAGGCTCTTAGCTATCTGGGACCATAGGGATGTGCCCTTGTGTGCCATGCAACTGTTCTCATACCTTTTCCTTGATGCCTCATTGGTCTTTTGATGGCATTGGCATCACCACACTGTCACTAGTGCTTGTTCTATGTCTTATTTCTGTTGTGTTGTATGTAGGCACATTAAAGAGCATTAAAAAAAAATTGTCATTTCTATGTATTGTTTGGAGAACCATCTTCTCAAAATATGTTACCCTATACTTAATTGAGTTGCTTTTTTTTTTTTTTTTTTTTTCCCCCTGGTGCTGAGACCCAATCCCCCTATTTTGTGCATGCTATGCAAGCACTTTAGCATTGAGAAAACCCATTAGCTCAGGTCATGAGTTTGCTGCTGCTGTTGTGCACCCACTGGTGACCATGTCAGCAGATTCCACTATACAGGTGTTTCTCTATGTTTGCAGCTTTTCCCTTTCTTTTTAAATGTCTTTTATAGCAGCGAATTTTAAAAACTGACATCCAAATTAGCTTTTCTCCTCAGGATTAATATTTAGGTGGAATATGCCAGAAAACCCAGGCTTCATTTCTCTCTGTATTTAGGGTACCTCAGTAGCCCTGTGAATATCATATTATGATTTTCTTAATGCACAATGTGTGAACAAAGACCAGGATGGTCTGGGTCTAATGTTCTAATGTAGTCCCCTTCTCCACTTAGGAATCTTAAATAAGCTTCTCCAGAGACCCTCATGATAATTTTTCTTAAATACAAATGTCAGAAAAATGTTTTTGCAAAGAACTCTATGTGGGTTAGTAAACCGACTTGATGGTGTTTCTTCTGCTTTTGTGGTAAAGCTTGGAAATCGTCTGAATAATCCTTACAAATGGTACACAAAAAAACTTTTCAGTGAACTAAAAAAAAAAAAATTATATGTACACTCCTTTAAAAAAAATGTAAATGTCCAACCCACTTTCACTGTATGTAAAGATCAACAAGATTTCAAAATAGAGGTCCAGAAAATTTTAAAAGATACCTTCTGAACCTGCAACCCATAAATCTACTCACTAAAAATTTCTTGGATTCCAGCCTCATTTGTGTTACATCACTAATGGAGCCTCCACTAGAAAAAGATCCCAGATCATAGCCAGGAATTCTTTTTTTAACATTTACAACAGGGTCTCTGATGGGAAATTCAGAATCAGTGATTTCAAGGTTCTCAATTAGACCTGCAACCTCTTTCCCAACAGCCATGAGACCACATGAATTCCCACAGAAGGTGCAGCAACTCAGAGGTAGTCAGATGTCATGAAGGCAAAACTCCTTCTTGTCCCTATATCCAATACATTTCCAGAAGTCCTTCTTTCCAGTGTTTATCCTGTGATGCAGGGGGGTCCTGCATGTTGCTGTAAACTTCTTGGGGTCTTTTCTGTGTTCTGCTGGGGTCATTCTTTCCAAGCAAGGTATGGACAACACTGGTCCTGGGGATTTTATTGACAGTGGAACAGTAGGCACTCGGACTGATTCCCGTTTACTCCTGGGCCTGATGAACTTCTTTACCCCACCACACAGTCATGCCTCAATCTGCAATCACTGTCACCTTCTTACCTGCACTGCCTCAGCTCAGATTCCCCCCAGTTCTCCCCACTTATCTTTCTCCTTCTTTACAGCCTTTTTGGCCAGCCAGGACAATGCCTTCCCTCTCCTAGGGACACATCACCACCTGACAGCCCCCACCCTGCCCAGGGTCAACCAGTTTTACACTGTGTATATGGTGTCTCCTGCTGTAGAGTCTTGGTAAACTTTGACCAGGGTTGCCCAGGTGTATGCTGCAGGCTGGGCATGGTCCCCTGTTATGTGGAGCCATGGTATACTCTGCCTCTATGTTGAGTACCCTGTCAAGATGAGAGAGAGTAGCCTCCAGCAGAGAACTTGTTTTGTCCTCCTGTAGGAGTGTAATATATGTGACCTCCATTGACCTGTTCTGTGCCCACCCTGGGAAAGACTCTGCAGGTTTCCCAGGAGTATTATGTTTCCTGGAACATGCTGCCAGAAATAACTGTGTTCATGTAATCTATAATTTATAATTTTAAGTTTTTAGTTGTAATCTGAGGAAATCACAAATTACATTCAGCCAATCATGAGTCCACAAAAAAGGAAAGGCATTTGTGTGGAAATGATTTTTTATCTCTCTTAGTAATTTTTTTTATTTGGATAGTGCTTTTTTTGGTGTTCCACATTAAAGCTTTTTTCTTTGCTTTGACTTGGAATAATTTATTTGAAAGCATATATTATATTCAAAAACATATATATTGGTTTTGTAAGCACCTGAAATATGCATAAGATTGTAAAATGGCTCCTGAATATGCCAATCCCTAGAGTGGAACCAAGTAGCCTTTGATAAGGGTCAGCAGATGCCTGTGGCTCTACTTTAGCTGCTACTAAAGCTTCCATGAGTTTACATTGTTACATGTACATGTAGGTCTAACAGTACATGCTGTGGAGAGAGCAGTTTATGTTCATGCTAAGGATTCACTGACCTGTTCTTAAAGTATTCAAAGAATCCTGAGCAAAATTTCTTCCACAACCTATTCAAGTGTCATAGATCTCTGTAGAAGTTTGGCTTGGTGCATACATCAGTACAGTAATCAGACTCCTAAGAGGGCTACAAAATCTCCTGGAGAGACCTGCCTAACACTTCTGGGCAACAATGTTGGTATGTGTCAGGGCAGGTGGAATGCAATCTTCTGATGAATTTGGGTAATTAGCTGAAAGAGTAGGGGAGAGTTACAATAATTTAATGAGAAATAAATTGTTATTTGCTATACTGAAAACATGACTTTGCAGCCAAATATCTTAACAAAATAACCTCCTGGACCTTGAGTCACATATTTTCCTTCAAGTATGCATTTTACCAAGACTTTTGTAGCATGAAGCTTTTGTTGAATAAATGGAAAGAATATAATAAGTTTTATTTAATGGCATAGTGTACTAGAAATTTTGAATACTGCAGCAGAGTTAAATTCCAACTCTTGTTATAATTTTGTGAAAGATTGTGAAATTTTCCAAAATGCTTATAAATGGCCAGGTGCAGTGGAACACACCTGGAATTCCAGTGGCTCATGGGATGCTGAGGCAGGAGGATTGTGATTTCAAAGCCAGCCTCCACAAAAGAAGAGCACCAAACAACTCAGTGAGACCCTCTCTAAATAAAATACAAAAGAGGACATGGGATGTGTCTCAGTGTTTGAGTGTCCCTAAGTTTAATTCTCGGTACTTCCCACAAAAATGCATATAAATCAGAGTTTTAATAAGCTACACGATAGATGAATTGGCCTGTCCATTATAGTGTTTTCTTTTTTGGATTCTGAGGCATGGTTTGGCAGTGCAAGAAATGTGTAAAATTTACAAATTCAATAAAAAGCACTCATATAATTTTAAAATAATGATATAACAAGGACAACGAGGGGCAATTTTCCTGCTCTTGGAACCCTCAGTAATTGATAGTCATCAAAACTGAGCATGAGTTTCTTATCTTGAAAGGTTGTGAAAGCCTTGTTGTGCAGAATCTCTGAAGAGTTCCTGCTTTTTTTGGAGCTTTTGGTGGAGAAATCCCATATGGAACTCCCTGATTTATAGATGACCTCATTGGGGAGATCAAGTGAGTCTTATGAATGAGGAACACATTGCCCCTAGGTCCAGTGCAGGCAAAAATGTGTCAGAGTTTCTTGTCCTTAAGAGTGTGTCAAGGGCTGGGGTTGTGGATCATCGGTAGAGTGCTCGCCTAGCATGTGCACGGCCCGGGTTCCATCCTCAGCACCATGTAAAAATAAAGGCATTGTGTACAACTAAAGCAAATAAATATTAAAAATAAAACAACAACAACAACAACAACAACAACAACAACAAAAACGAGTGTGTCAAGGACCCTTGGAGGAGGATGTCAGCAATGTAAGTTCACACCTGTGCTTCTGGAGAAAGTAGGATGTTGTGAGTCTCCGCTCAAGGTTATTTGTGAAAAGCAGTTAAGTAGCCTGGAAAAAAAATATTTGGTCCTTTTAGTGGTAAGAACAATTTGTAGTAGAATGCTGTTGAAATATCAAAAACAGAAAATATTAGCCAAATCTGAGAAAAAAGTCTTTATAAGTTGCTGTTTAGATACATTAGTAATTTTAATTATATTTGTTATTGGGTATGGATACATATAGATGGGGCCACATTGTGAAATTAGCAGTAATCTACCCCAGACAAGAGTTAAGATAGGTTCTATCTGTGTTTCCATAGTTGGTATTTCCATTGCTTGACTGTGATTATCAGTGGAACTGTGTTTAAACATTTCAGGATACCCAGATATAACTGTCGCTTTTCCATATTTGGTAAATTAGGCAATATTAGTCTATTAAATGTTCTGAGAATCACATCAGCTTTTAGATGAATTTTTAAGTTTCCATACACCTTGTTTTAACCTACCAACAATTGTATGAAGTGTTGTACTTAGACATATGTTGTTTATTTTTATTTATTTATGCTAATGGGATTTGCTGCGACCAGCAAACTAGCGGGTTCCGGCGAGGAGCGATGGCAGATTGAGTGGAAGAAATAAAATGTCACACACACACACAGATCTTGAAGATAAAACAGCTGAGATCTGGTGAAGTGCTGCTCTGTGATGAAGAAGCGGGTCTAAAGAATTAAACCAGTAAGCCGGGCGTGGTGATGCATGCCTGTAATCCCAGCACTTGGAAGGCTAAGGCAGGAGGATTGGAGTTGAAAGCCAGCCTCAGCAATGGTGAGGCATTTAGCAACTCAGTGAAACCCTGTCTCTAATAAAATACAGAAAAGGGCTGGGGATGTGGCCCAATGGTCGATTGCCCCTGAGTTCAATCCCTGGTACCAGGAGAAAATAATAAATAAATAAATAAACAAACAAACATTAAACCAGCAATTTTCATTACATATGTCTCATTAATCATATAATAGACTATGCAAGCATTATTCTTTGTATTCATTAAAGTGACAGAGTTAGCAATTGTATGCAGCTATTTTCTCAGTTACTTTCAATGTGCAGTGGTAGGAGAATTGTGCACCTCTCAGGAAAGTCCATTATTTAAAGTTGTTAATATGCGGGAAGATGTGGGTGTTGTGAAACTGGTGAAACATTGTGGTTACCTTAGCAAGGAAGTTCCTTCATTCCCAAGAGCTGAGTGGCTGAGAATAAATTCAAAGCTGCTGAGACTCTCGCAACAGTTTCCCAGAAGAGAGCATTGCCATGGCAAACAGACATCCTACAGTTTTGCATAGAAACTTTTCCAGTCACCAAACATGCTACAGCTCTGAAGTCATCAGGGATCCCAATCTCAGACACTGGTATCCCAATCACTGTAATTGCTGTCCTCAGGGGATTAAACCCAAGGCTAATTTATCACTTAGCTCCATCTCCTTCCTCTCTTTTTTCTTTCTTGAGACAGTGTTTGACTTTGTTGCTGAGGGTGACCTCAAACTCATATAAAACAGTAGCAATGTGGTCCTTAAAGATACATATGCAGGAAACTTATTTGAAGTGGTTAAGGTTGAAGTTAAGACACTTTGGAATCCTACAGGACGTGACTACTGCACCCAAACCCATTCTATCTGGATTGATAGAAATTTGCAAGTCCCATTTTTATGTTTTTAGATCACAAGAAAAAAATTTTTTTTTCATAATTTGTACAGTGGTACCAAAACAGCACAGACCATAAATACTTGATAATGAGTGTGGGGATCATGAGAAACTTGTTGGGATTGTGTAGATACATTCTGCAATCTGATATGACTTTCTATTTCTCTCTCTCTCTCTCTCTCTCTCTCTCTCTCTCTCTCTCTCACTCACTCTTTATTGGTACCGGGGTGCAACATCCCCAGACCCCCATTTTATATTTTATTTAAATACAGGGTCTCACTGAGTTGCTTAAGACATTCCTAAATTGCCAGGTGTGGCATTGCATGCCTGTAATCCCAGCACTTGGGAGGCTGAGGCAGGAGTATGGCAAGTTCAAGGCCAGCCTCAGCAATGGCAAGGCACTTTGCCACTCAGTGAGACCCTGTCTCTAATAAAATACAAAAAATGGCTGGAGATGTGGCCCAGTGGTCAAGTGCCCCTGAGTTCAATTCCTGGTACACACACACACACACACACACACACACACACACACAAAATGACATCCCTAAATTTTTTGTTTGTTTGTTTTTATTGACATCCCTAAATTTCTTAGGCTGGATTTGAACCCACAATAATCCTGTATCAGCCTCTTGATCCAGTTGGGTTACAGATGCATTCCACTTCACCTAGACCTTTTTGTTTTTGAGACAGGGTCTCCCTAAATTGCTGAGGCTGGCCTCAACCTTAAGATCCTCCTGAATCAGCCTCCTGAGTCTCTAGGATTATAGAGGTAAACCACAACATCTTGCTTTATTTATGCATTTGTTTATTTATAGCAGTACTGGGGATTGGGTGAACTACTACTGAGCTACATCCCCAGCCTTCCTACGTGTTTCAAGGTAAGTATTGTTACTATTGTTGACAAAGGACTGAATCCAGATAACTTTTTAGACAGACATGAGCTGAGGGCACCCCTTCCTTTTTACATCTTGGCGGCCTCACTTCACATGGACTCACATTCAAGCCTCACATTCGAGGAATGTTTATTTCTCACTTACCAGTACTCAAGACTTGGGAGAGTTAGGATGAAGACATATGTTTCCTATGGAATGATAAGATCATCACTGTTCAGACATTTTGTCTTAAATCTTATTGTATACAATAGACGTTTTGAGATTCTAGAAAACCATCAATTCAATGAATTGTAAAAGCTAAAAACTTATGTTTGTAAAAGACTTTTAAAAACTTCCTCCTGCATTTAAATTGAAATTGTTTTTGATTTTCTAATTTCAAAAGTGTCCCAAAATTACTGCATGAAAATGACATTTCTGATAATCCACACCAAATCTTACTGTTATAGGGGAAGCTCAGGATGCCAGGATGATCATGAGTCCAAAGTCAGCCTAGACAATTGAAAAACGCTGTCTCAATATAAATACAAGGGACTGAATGGTAGAGTGCTTTTCTAGCATATGTGATGCATTGGATATGACCCCAGCCTGGGGTTGGGATGACATGCAGAATCTCAGCTAATTCAGTGTGCTTTAGTTTTATTTTTCTTGTTGTGAGTTGGAGATAATTAAAAGTATTTCAATTTAGGCTGAGTGTGGTGGCACATGCCTGTAATCCCAGCACTTGGGAGGCTAAGGCAGGAGGATCGTGTGTTAAAAGCCAGCCTCAGCAGTGGCAAGGCACTTAGCAACTCAGTGAGACCCTGTTTCCATTAAAATACAAACTAGGGCTCAGAATGTGGCCCCGGTGGTCGAGTGCCCCTGAGTTTAGTCCCCGGTACAAAAAAAAAAAAAAAAATATATATATATATATATATATATATATATATATACATATATATATATATATATATATATAATATTAATTTGTATAAACTGTTTAAGTTTTGACACCAGAAAATTTTTGCTTTATATATTGTGTATATGTAAAATTTTGTGTACATGCATATTTTATATATTATTCAACACCTATGTACATATAATGATACATGTTTTCTACAATAATTGGGCAAACTACCATTTTAGAAGAAATTGAGTGAGATGCAGCAGTAATTTTTTCTTTTTTCTTTTTTTTTTTTTTAATATTTTTTTAGTTGTAGGTGGACACAACACCTTTATTTTATTTATGTGGTGCTGAGGATCGAACCCAGGGCCTCACACATGTGAGACGAGTGCTCTACCACTGAGCCATAACCCCAGCCCCTAATTTTTTCTTTTCTCTATCTTAAACTTGAATTTTCCTAAGCAGTGAGTTAACGTGATGATATATGGATACAGGTCACCCAGCCAGCAAGCATGAGGAGGTAAATACAAAGTAATTCAGCTACCCGGAATTTGGTGTTTTGGTGTGGGATGTACACTGAAAACACATGAGGATATTATCTTTATTAGTTGTGACCAAAGTGATTTCCAAGCACGGGAAAGCATCCTTGTTAAGTGTAGTCTCAAGAAAAGGATCCGTGTGATAATTTTGATGTAAATTCACAGTTGTCATAAGGTGTTCCTCATTTTATTTTTAAGAAGAGGAAAAATATGTGTTGGTACCCAGAAAATAAACCCACAGGCACTTAATCATGAAGCACTTTGTATAATTTATTTAGTGAGAGGGACTTCATGAGTGGCTTATAGCCTCTATAAGTTGCTGATCCTGGCTTTGAACTACCGATCCTTCTGCCTGGACTTCCCAAGTTACAGGTGTGCTCCACCGAGCCTGACTAAGAAAAAACTATGAAGACATTTAACCAAAAAGAGCAAGAGCTTTATTTGAAAAATATTTTAAAATGCTGAAACTAATTAAAAGAAAAGTGAATAAATTAAGAGACATTCCATATACGTTGTAACCAGTATTTAATTTGGTTAAGCAAACAACACCTGCCCATGCAGAGGCCAGTAGTGGCCCAATTCCAGGCAATGTGTTGATGCCTGCCTTTTGTCCACCTGCTGACCCAGGGCTGCAGCACAACCACATTCACTCCACAACTTCCAAAATCCAGGGAGGTCCCAGGCCCTAACTCAGGGGCAAACCCTGGATGACCACACAGCATGGCCGGTAGGAAACCACAGAAGACTATGCAAAACCCGATGTGCCCCATGATGAGCTATTCCAGCTCCTCAGTAATACATGTGACCCTTCAGGACCAGGCAAGAGACCATTCAGGACCCCATGTAACAAACAATAAGTTGTTCCTGCTCCTCATGGACACACAGCTGTCATGGTGTCCTCTCCACTTAGGAACATACCAACAACACTTAACAAAGCTTCAGGGTTGTGTTTGACTACCCTCTGTTCTGAAGAGATGAGATAGTTTATAACAAGGGCAGTGAGCACCCTGGACAATGGATCCACCCCAGTAGAGTAGCTCCTACCAATTGTGGAAGAGGAGGCTCAAAAAAGGATGATCACAGGCCTGCCAGATATTGCTACTAAAGACAGGTGGGAAATTGCTAAAATAAATGACAAAATCCAACAATACTCAACAACAAAGCAAATTCTGGATCAGTTAAGAAATCTCATCAGGAAGATAAATGCCATGCTGGTGATGAGGAACTAAATATAATTTATACTGATATATAAATTTTATGCCTTAAACCAGTGATGCCGTTAGTTTTTTCCTAATTTTATACCTAAGAAAATATTATTTATCTGTTGTAATTTTAGACACTAGAACTAAATTTCCTAGTTTCACATTGTGGCTTTATATTAAAGTATTTATTAAAAGTTTCTGTTGGGGGCCAGACCCAGTTTAGGGGGTAGAACGTGAGCGCTCAGCAAAGTACAAAGGCAGAGAAGCAGCGATGGGAAAATAACACACGGGTCAGGCTGTGGAATCTTTTGCTGGTTTATTTTCAGTTTGTACAAGTATATAAGCAACATTTTTTGGCATTACACATTCTTTTACATTATAAAACTTAGGAAAGAGGTTGAATCATTTACTGATTACATATCAAACATACGTATCGAGGTTTGTACAGATGGAGAGTTACATGAACTGTACGTAACTATCTGCATATGTTATAATTTTTACCTCATATCTCTAACTTAGTTATTCTTTCTGCACACTGTTTAGGCTGTCTGATAAAAGTCAACTCTCTCTCTATCTGGGATTCCAAAGCACTATTGTTTTTCTTTTGTAGCAGTTGTTTATAAAACCTAGAAGCAGGGAAAAGAGGGAGGCAAGGCTGAAGACTTTTTGTTCTAAGGGATTTATATCTACTTTAAAAGTAAGAGAAATTTATTTTTAATCACAAAAAGACTCTTAAAGCTTATTAATTAGAAATTAAGTACTTATAGAAAAAGGTTTGTGTTACTCTTTTTAAGATAAATGTACAGAGTTAGTCTGGATCTAAATAATTGAAATAGCAATACCTGGTGGCCATATGAATAAAGAACTGAACATCAAGAAGAAGTCAAAGTTAACTCTTTCAACACCATGATATCTTTCATGAAAAAGGAGAGAGCTTTATAGAAAATGCCCCAACAAGTTTCTATTTATTTATTTTATTTTTTTGAAAAGATTTTATGTTGGTTATAATTAGTTATACATGAAAGTAGAATATATTTTGACACATCATACATAGATGAAGTATAAGTTCTCATTCTTCACATTGCACATGATTTAGAGTTACACCAGATCTGTAATTATATATGTAAAGAGGTAAAGAGTGTAATAATGTCTGATCCATTTTACTATCAATTCCACCTCTATAACCCCCCTCCCCTTCATTCAATCCACTCTGCCTAATGAAAATACCTCTGTTACCTTCAATGCCTTAATGTAAATTATCACCTGCATGTCAGAAAAAACATTTGGCTTGTGATTTTTTGGGACTGGATTATATTGTGTAGCATAATATTTTCCATTTTTATCTATTTACCAGCAAATGTCATCACTTTAATCTTAATTGAGGCTGAGTAATATTCTATTGTATATACACACAATAATGTCTTTATTCATTTATCTGTTTAATGACACCTAGATTGGTTCTTCTTTTTAAAATGCTATTGATTAAATGAAAGATTATTCTCATAATGTTCAATAGGGCTTGAATTTTGTTAAATCTTTTTTTTTTTTTTTTCGTACCAGGGATTGAACTCACGGGCACTCGACCACTGGGCCACATCCCCAGCCCTTTTTTGTATTTTATTAGAGACAGGGTCTCACTGAGTTACTAAGTGCCTCGCCATTGCTGAGGCTGGCTTTGAACTCGAGATCCTCCTGCCTCAGCCTCCCAAAGTGCTGGGATTACAGGCGTGCGCCACCACGCCCAGCTGAATTTTGTTAAATCTTTATGAATTGAATGATTCCTTTGTAAAAGATAAAGTTTTATGAGTATATTTTTAAATTGTAAAAAGAAGACTATACCAGCAAAACTGACCTAAAGATTCCATGTAGTATCCACACGTGCATGGAAATTGAGACTCTCCCAAAATTTCACATAGATTTGTAAATAAAACCCAAACCATGAACCACTTTTTTAAAAAATGCATGACAAAAATCTATGGCTTAAAACATTAAAATCAATGCTCAATAAAAAACCCACAGTACTCAAGCCATGAGGCTCTAGCATGAGAATAGATTTCTATAAAGGAATGGAAAGATTTGCAGATTGAATGAACAACACATTTGTGAACAATTCACTTTAGCAAATGGATTTAAAACTTCAATAAGGAAAGAAGTATTTTCTACAATGATGCTAGGAACATCAAAAGTTCACCTGCAAAAGATGAAGCTGAAGCCGGGGCACCAGTCACACATTAAACATTCACTCATTGATGACAATAAATATACAAAAAAAGTTCACCATGTCTATCAATTACAGAAATGTAAGTTAAAAATAAACTGAGATTTTATTTCACTTCACTCAGCATGACAATTACTGGGAATACAAGTAAAGATAACTATTGGTCAAAAATAGTGGAGAAAAAGGCACACTTATATGCTGGAGATCAGCTCCAGAAAAAGGGAGTAAAGAAGTCGGAGAAATGATGAGAGAAAAACCATGCAGCACACAGGTCTGGAGGCTTAACTCTAACTCTACTTTTCTTAAATGAGTTTTTATAGCTCTGACAGCATAGTCTTTTACATTACAGCTTTTGAAGTTACATTAAAGAATTTCAGAGTTATACATTCTAAGGGAAGCAGAATATTGTTCTAAGTACATATTAATGATTAAACTTATCTAAAGATGTAAAAAAAAAGCACATATTGATCAATCTTAAATGTCAAGAACAATCGTATAGCAGTACAAAACATGTTTTTACCTAAACCTATTTTTAGAACCCCTTAAGATCACTCACAATGTCCCACAGCTTGATTGCCCTAATATGTCATAGCTAAACCTTAACTGAACTCAACTTACTATTGTTTCCTATAATAACTTTGTTTTGAACTAGAAAGAAGGAAGTATAGCTATTTTCAAAAGTTAAGCTAACAGGTATTTTTTCTTTGATCAAGTGTTACATCTAAGGGGTCTCTACCATGGAAAACTTTTATTTATTTATTTATTTATTTATTTATTTATTTATTTTTGGTGCTGGGGATTGAACTCAGGGACTTGTGCATGCAAGGCAAACATTCTACCAACTGAGCTATATCCCTAGCCCCATGGAAAACTTATATCAACATATCTTAAACTAATATCCTAAACTTACTTAAAATAAAAGAATTCTTATCAATCACAAGAAAGCCTTATAACTATAACTTAAAACCTTATAACTATAACTTAGAAAAATCTGAACTATAGGGCACAGCAAGAGCCACAAGTTTAATCATTACTTACAAGCCTAATGTCTAATTATAAACCTGTTCTACTAGTGTACTTAACAATTTGTTATTGAGCTCCTGTCTCAGATTCCACAGTGTAAATTTGTGTGGTCAGATTTATGCTTAATAGCTAACTTATGAGCCCCTAGTGGTCACACAGAAAAAACACAGTAAGAATAGAGAAATAAAAGTAACCATATGGCACCATTTTTGTGTTACATCATTCCTTAGAAGAGAGAAAGATGCCTTACTTTCCTTTCCTATTTTAACAGACAAGAAGCCTTGCTCACTTGTCATAAGGAAGATGTCACAATTCTCCCTTTTTTGTTGTTTTTTTTTAATTTGAGGGTAGCAACCTGTGTGGAAAGGTCCTTGAGTGATCTTGAGAGGACTCTGAAAAGAATAGGAAGAAGACTAAAGAATAGAAGTATCACAAATAGAATAGCAAGACCAAGATCTATTACATATGTGACCAGCAGGTGCTATTAGAAATTGTTCTTTTAATATTGTCAAATAAACTTGTAGCAAAATTTGAAGTGGAATCTGTAGTTAGGTAAGCATGACTAATATCTCTTGTACGTTTTTGCAAGGTATTAATATCTGGAGCTATCTCAGTATTATTCAAAATTTTTAATAAATGTGACTTAACTTTGCCCCAACTATGTTCAGACTCATTATGTTTTAATGGAGGAATACAAATCCACTTATAGTTAACATGACATCTACTTGTCATTAGAGTCTTTATATTTTGAATCTGGTTACCAACATACATTAAAGCTTCTTCTAATGTATAAATTCTAGCTTTTAATTTCCTATCTAACTTTTTTTGAATAGCCATAGCTGCAGAGACATTATGAGACAAAGTATTCACATGGTTAGCTGTATGAATTTCTTTAACTAAAGCAGTAGAAGAAATAGCAATAAAGCTTAATATTCCTATATGAGCAGAAATACCTAATATAAGAGCTGCAACAAATCTTTTTGGCCTAATCAATTCATTTAACTCTTTTAATATCACAATTTTTTAATCATCATAATATTTTTTACTTAACAGGAAGAATCACATAAGAGGGCTGATGAACTATTATAAAAATTGTATAGTTTTTTAGGCATAGAACTTTGTAAACAATTAGTTATATACTTTGGCAATTAACAGTAAGCCCAATATGACTGATCAGCAGAAACTGTAATTGTTTGACAAGAAAGAAGAGCAATAATAACAAGAAATACCTTTTTAGTGGTTGATGGTGACCCCTGAACAGTAAGCAGGCATTGTGCCTGAGTTGTTAAGTTCTTTATTTAACCCCAAGGGGACAGTGTAGACATCCATGTTGATTGAGCCTGTTGCAGCTAGGAGGTGAGAGACAGGTTAGCAAAGTCACACATCAGTTGTTCATCCTGGTCCTGTAGAGGAGTTTTCAGGTACAGCTGGTGTTGAAACCTCTGTCTGCAGTGGGGCTGGTTTATCATGTCTCACAGGCACTCAGGAATCTATAGAGGTGTTGAAGGTCCTGTGGAAAAACTCAAGCACAGCCTCGACTGGATGTTAAAAGGACATTAGGTCTTTTTCATTGACTTGTTAAAAGGTCTTTTTACTTTATTAGAGGCTTGTTAGTTATTACTTGTTTTGACCAGTGTCTTTGTATAGGTGTTAATTTTGAATCATTGACATTTAAATGATTAATTATAAAAAGAGCATGTTGTCTTTTTGCTAGTTTTATAACATTAAACACTGACTTTTTAGTTGATCAGCAGAAGCATTTCCTGCACTTAAAGGATGAGGGAGATTAGAATGTCACTGGCTATGTCTTATAAAAAAATTTATTTACTCTCTGATGAATTAAAAACTGTAACTTTATAAGATAACTTTATATTATAGATGATTGAGATGATAAAATAGAAGTTTCAATAGCAGGAAACAAATTAAAAATATATTGAGAATCAGCATACAAATCGAATGTTTGAGGCACCTTTTCAAAGGCAGTAATAATTGTAATAAGCTCAGTTTTTTTTTTTTAATCTAACAACAAAGTCTTTATAAGGCTTAGTAGCCTGTTGTTTGACATTAGAAAGAAATGTTTGTTTTGTATCTGAAACTGGAAGACTCCTCCAAGCAAAAATAGAATATTTAATGGATTTCTGCAGAGCAGCTTTTGGTAGCAAAAATTGAGCCTGTGGTGTAAAATAAGTTTCACTTTCTATCAACGTAGAAAACATTAAACTTGGCTGTCCTCTTTTGAAAATTTATTGCTGAATGACCTGCTTGGCCTTGTCCTCATAATTTGCTTTCTAAAGTAAATATTGGCCAGGAATTAAATAAGACATTGTGGTTTGTTGCCAATCAAAAGTAGTCATCTATTTTGCCACAATTGAATCAATTAGTTATAAAGCATAAGGGGAATTTGAGCCAAAATCTTTGACTGCAGTTTTTGAGCTCTTTAACCAATTTACCCAAGTAATAAAACCTAACAAATATAAGAATATTATCTTTATAAAAGTAAACCAATGTTTTAGACTGCTTTGTATTAGCACATTAGATTTAATAAACTGTGTTAATTATTGCCAATTTAATCACAAATTTTTGAAACATTTTTCACTTACATAAACTCTGTTATTACTTATTAAATTTCATCATAAACTTTTTAATTTTATAAACTATTTTATGTCATTTTTTCAAATTATTTTATTTGTTGTTTTAACAATGTTTCTAATTAAAAAATCTGTTGAGTCTCTTTTATAAAGGTACTATAGAAAGAAACTCCCATTTTTTATTATCATCTGTAAAAGTAATAGGAAATGTGAAATTTAAATCTCCTGCTTTTAAAACCTCTTTTATAACTTCTTTAAAGCCTACATTTTGAGAACTAGGAGGCAGAGTATTGCCCACTTTGGGTATGTTTGTATCTAGTTGGAGATTTTACAGGAGCTTTATATGGCCCTTTGTTATAGGGGCTGTGAAATCTTTTTTGTGATATTTAGTAGCTGTCTTTTCTAAATCTTCTTAATCTTTAGGGAAAAACTGATTATTTAAATCATCTTTTGTATTAGAAGAAGAAGCAGTATGTGTATATTTAATAGCATTGGAAGCTGTTCCTATAAGAGGAGTTTGTTTTGGCATTGTTACCCTATCTTCCAAGCAAAACTGCTTTGAAAGTAAGATCTAAACCATCTTTAAATAAATTCCATAATTGAAAGGCATATATAGAGGCCCTTTTTGGCCTATGATGGTTATAATAAAGTTTTATCTCTTTTTTAACTTCTTCCATGTATTTAAAGTTTTTTCTTCAGAAAACCAAGAAGAACACTCTTGAATGAAAACAAAAAAATTGCTTCAGCTGTTTATAAGTAACAGCGGCATCTCTCTTATTTACCTCCCATCTGTTCAATAAAGATTCCTCTTTCTTTAGACTCCTATGGTCCATGACTTCTCAAAAAGTTCTGTGATTGCTTACCATTCACTTACTCAGTCTTTCTTCATTGAGGAGTCTGTGGCACTCTGGGTAAGATCCTATTCTTCACCTGAATATTTTAAAAATATCTTAAAAGTAAGAAAGAACTTACCAGTCAGTCAAGTCCCTGTTCTGGCACCAATTTCTGGACACCAGCTCCAAAAAAGGGGGGTGGTTTGAAGAAGTCAGCAAAATGATGATAGAAAAACCACATAGCACACAGGTCTGGAGGCTTAACTCTAACTTTACTTTTCTTACCCGAGTTTTTATAGCCCAGACAGCACAGTCTTTTACATTACAGCCTTTTAAGTTACATTAAATACTTTTAGGGTAATATATTCTGAAGGAAACAGGATATTTTTCTAAGTACATATTACTGATTAAACTTATCTAAAGATGTTAAAAAAGCATATATTAATCAATCTTAAATGTCAAGAACAATCATATAGCAGTACAAAACATGTTTTTACTTAAACATATTTTTATAACCCCTTAAGATCACTCACAATGTCCCACAGTTTGATTGCCCTAATATATCATAGCTAAATCTTAACTGAACTCAACTTACTATTGTTTTCTATAATAACTTTGTTTTGAACTAGAAAGAAGGAAGTATAGCTATTTTTCAAAAGTTAAGCTAACAGGTATTTTTCCTTTGATCAAGTGTTAGATCTAAGGGGTCTCTACCATGGAAAACTTATATCAATATACCTTAAACTAATATCCTAAACTTACTTAAAATAAAATAATTCTTATTAATCACAAGAAAGTCTTATAACTATAACTTAAAACCTTATAGCTATAACTTAGAAAAATCTGAACTATAGGGCACAGCAAGAGCCACAAGTTTAATCATTACTTACAAGCCTAATGTCTAATTATAAACCTGTTCTACTAGTGTACTTAACAATTTTTTTATTGAGCTCCTGTCTCAGATTCCACAGTGTAAATTTGTGTGGTCAGATTTATGCTTAATAGCTAACTTATGAGCCCCTAGTGGTCACACAGAATACACAGTAAGAATAAAGAGATAAAATTAACCATTGCAGCACCATTTTTGTGTTACATCGTTCCTTAGAAGAGAGAAAGATGCCTTGCTTTTCATTCCTATTTTGACAGACAATGAGTCTTGCTCACTTGTCATAAGGAAGATGTCACACTTATAAATTTTTGGTCAAAGTGAAAATTGGTACAACCACTCTGGAAGGCACTATGGAGAGTCCACAGAAAACTTGGAATGCAACCATCGTTTGACCCTGTTTTCCCACTCCTCAGTTTATACCCAAAGGAATGTAAATCAGCATAGTGCAGTGATGCAACCACATTAATGTTTATAGGCACTGAATTCATAATACTTAAAGTATAGAATCAGCCTAGGTGCCCTTGAACAGAATAAAGGGGAATAAATGCAAACACAGAGTGCAATATTACTCAGACATAAAGAAGAATAAAATTATGGCATTGGCTAGTAAATGGATGGAGATTATCATGCTAAGTGAAATGAGCCAATACCAAAAAAGAAAGGCTGAATGTTTCTTTTTTATATGGATTCTAACACACAAGAAGAGAATGTGGGGACAGCAAAAATAGAATCTATTGGATTAGACAAAAGTAAAATTAGGGAAGGGATGAGGAGGGAAAAGAGTAAAGACAGTAGACATAATGGGACATAATTTTCAAATATTGGTTCATGAATACACAACCAAGGTAACACCACATCATGTACAGCCACAAGACTGGGATCCATATGGATTAATTTATAACCCATTTATGTATAGTGGGTCACAGTATGCTCTATTGTCATGTGTATCAAAAAATCACAAATTCAAAAAGAGAAAAAAAGATACACTCATGGAGAATTCATAAATGAAAATACTGAATTTACTAGAATTCTCAGGGCAAAAATAAAAAGAAATTTATGGTCTTAAGAGAGAAAAACATGACTTAGAAATTAAAACAAATGCACAATCAGGAACAATTTTTATAATTATATTTATTTATTTATAAATTTTTTTATTTATTTATTTATTGGTACTGACGATTAAAATCATGGGCATTTAAGCACTAAGCCACATCCTTAGCCCTTCTTTATGTTTTATTTAGAAACAGGGTATCACCGAGTTGCTCAGGCCCCACTAAGTTTTTGAGGCTGGATTTGAACTCACAATCTCCCTGCCCTAACCTTCTGAGGCACTGGAATTAAGGGCACGCACCACCTCACCCGCAAGAACAGAACATTTGGGAGGAAAAAGATGGCAGACAGCAGAGAAGCGCTCTCGGGAGACCGGCACTAAAAGAGGCTTACCGGGAAGATTGAACGCGTTCCTAGCAACACTCCTACAACTGGAAGGGAGCTGAGACATCCGCGCACATCTAGATGGTGAAATACAATGAACTCAAGACTGCCGACGCACGGAGTCCAGTGACAGCGGCTCACAAACTGAACCAGCATTAGCGGCGCAGCTGCCGTGGTAACATTGCAGTACGGGAAGTACAGACTGCAGCCTCGAACAGCGCAGAATAAAAAGAAATCCAGACGCGTGCAGCGGCCTCACAGACTTCTTTCACGTAAATTGTCGAACGGGACCTGCACGCCTCGGGGTGACACACAGGTCCAGGGTACTGCTGTTGGGATCGGGGAAAGCACCGCCATTTTGGAGAAGGCCTGCAGCTGACTGCAGACATCCAAGGATTGGTCCAGGGCCCAGAGAACAGCACACACCTGGGTGAGACACGCGCAGGCAGCCCACAGGGAAGGGCCTGCTTGAGGCCAGCGCAGCAACCACAAGAGCTATAACTGGGGATGGGCGTGGGGAATGCCTGCCTTTTGGATGAATGCTTTCTTGGTGCTATTCACATACTGACACCTCTCCACCCCCCCAGCCATTATTCCTCTGTGCCAATCTGCCGCTGGCCAAAGCTGCAGACTAGACTCCACTGTGACTGTCTGGGCATAGTCCAGGACAATTGGCTTAAACTGGAAGGGCTTCCCAGGGTCCTGTTTATTTTGATTTGTTCCTGGGGTCAACTCTGTTTGTTTTTTGTTTTGTTTTGTTTTTGTTTTTGTCTTTTTTTGTTTGTTTTGTTTTTGTTTGTTTTTGTTTTTGTTCTGTTTGATAGTGTGATTATCTGTATGTCTGTGTTCTTCTTTCCTTTCTTTCCTTCTCACTTCAGTCTCTTCTGCCCTCATCTATTTACACCCTGTCATTGTGTACTCATCAGAGGTGAAAACAAGGCATACACAGAAATTGGGACTTCTAGGCCTGGAACAATTGAAATATACAAAAATGTGGTGTTATATATATAGTTTACTCTCTATTTTTCTTGACTCAGTTATTCTCTTCTCTCTTACACCAATTCTTACTTCTTTGTTATCTCTCATTGTTCCTTTTATTTTTTCTTTTACGTCTTTATTTTTCTTCTCTCAAAGGCTAAATAAGTTTGGTTTATATATGAATCATCTTTCCTCTAAATTGCTCACTCCATTCTCTTTTCTCTTTTGTCTGCTGATATTAAACCACTTCCATAGAATTCTATTTTTATACTTCCTAAGAAAGAACATCTCAGTAACCTCATTTGCTTCTTCCTAAACATATCATCTCTGTGTCAAATACTGAATCTGTAAACCCCAATGCAAGCATACAGAGTAAATTGGAAACTATACCCGAGTTAACTAAATCTGTACACTGTGATCAAACTGGGATTTGCTGTAAAGAAAGTGTTAGAGCTTATATTGTAATGTATTTATAAGGAGACCTGACAGCATCTTACCTCAGGAGAAACATAAGGCTATAAGGTGAAATCAAAATAGGCAAGGTACCACAGTGTTAGGAGAATAGACACATAAGCATCATGAAGAAGCAAGGGAAGAAAGTGGATGAAAACAACCAACAGGCGCCCTCAGTAGATTCCATGGCAAGCAAGTTGGTCAAATGCCAGAGATGGAATTTAGAAATTACATATTCCAAATGTTTATGGATCTTAAGAATGAACTCAAAAATGAGATGAGAGAGCAAATAGAGGCAGTAAAAGAGCATTTTGACAAAGAACTCCAAAAACAAATACAAGAAGCAAAAGATTACTTCAATAGGGAGATAGAGATTCTAAAGAAAAACCAAACAGAAATTCTGGAAATAAAAGAAGAAGTAAACCAAACTAAATGCTCAATGGAAAGCATCACCAACAGATTAGATCACCTGGAAGAAAGGACCTCAGATAATGTAGACAAAATATATATCCTGGAGAAAAATCTAGAGGACACAGCAAAAGAAGTAAGAAAACAAGAACAGAACATTCAGGAATTATGGGACAGCATAAAAAGACCAAACTTAAGAGGGATTGGTAGTCGGGCATAGTGGCGCACACCTGTAATCCCAGCACTTTGGGAGGCTGAGGCAGGAGGATCACGAGTTCAAAGCCAGCCTCAGCAATGCCGAGGCACTTAGCAACTCAGTGAGACCCTGTCTCTAAATAAAATACTAAAAAGTTCTGGGGATGTGACCCAGTGGTCAAGTGCCCCTGAGTTCAATCCCCGGTACCACAAAAAAAAAAAAAAAAAAAAAAAAAGTGATTGGTGTTGAAGAAGGTGCAGAGTTTCAAACCAAAGGAATGAGTAATTTATTCAATAAAATAATAGCAGAAAATTTTCCAAACATGAGGAACGAATGGCAAAACCAAGTTCAAGAGGCTTACCAAACACCAAACGTACAAAACCACAACAGATTACACCAAAGCACATTATAATAAAATTGCCTAATATACTAGGCAAGGAGAGAATACTAAAAGCCACAGGAGAAAGGAAGCAGATTACATATAGGGGGAAACCAATCAGACTATGCTCAGATTTTTCAACCCAGACCTTAAAAGCTAGAAGATCCTGGAATAGCATATTTCAAGCTCTGAAAGAAAAGGGATGTCAACCAAGAATCTTATATCCAGCGAAACTGAGCTTTATATTCGAAGATGAAATAAAAACCTTCCACAGCAAAGAAAAGTTAAAAGATTTCAGAACTTGAAAGCCAGCACTTCTGAACATCTTGGGCAAATTTTTCCATAAAAAAACAGGGCTGGGATTGTGGCTCAGCGGTAGAGAGCGCTCGCCTAGCACGTGCGCAGCCCGGGTTCGATCCTCAGCACCACGTAAACATATATAAGCATTGCATTGTGTACAACTAAAGTAAATAAATAAATATTTGAAAAAAAAAAAAAAGAAAAAAAAAATAACAATAAAAACCAACAAAGGGAAATAGTAAACTAAAGGAATTACCAACCAGAGGAGAATCCAAATCAAGCTAAATACCATAATACATTTAAAAATGGATGGAAATAAGAATCACATCTCAATAATAACCCTGAATGTTAATTGTCTACACTCACCATTCAAAAGACACAGATTGTCAGATTGGATTAAAAGAAACAACCCAACAATTTGCTGTCTACAAAAAAAACACATCTCATAGAAAAAGACATCAAGCAATTGCAGGTGAAAGGCTGGGAAAATTCTTATCACACACATGGGCTGCAGAAGCAGGCAGGGGTTTCCATTCTCATATCAAATAAGGTAGACTTCAAGCCAAAGCTAATCAAAAGGGATAAAGATGGATATTTCTTACTACTTAAAGGAACCATTCATCAACAAAATATAACAATTATAAATCTATATGCCCCAGATAATGGAGTACCTACATTCACCAAACAAACCCTTCTAAAGTTCAAGAGTAAAATAGACCACAACACAGTTATTCTAGGGGACTTTAACACACCTCTCTCACCAATGGATAGATCATCTAAACAAAAGCTAAATAAAGAAACATTCTGCCTCATTAAAACAATTAATAACTTAGACCTAACTGACATATATAGAATATTTCATCCCTCAGTAAGCGAATACACTTTATTCTCAGCAGCACATGGCTCCTTCTCCAAAATTGACCATATATTATGTCACAAGGCAACTCTCAGCAAATATAAAAAAAAAAATAAAATGCTACCTTGCATTCTATCAGACCATAATGGGATGAAATTGGAAATCAATAATAATACAAGAAATAAAAAAAAAAAAAAAAACTACTCCAACAGCTGGAAGCTAAACAACATGCTACTGAATGAACAAGGGGTTGAAGAAGATATTAAGGAGGAGATTAAAAAATTCCTAGAGGTAAATGAGAACACAGATACATCGTATAGAAATCTCTGGAACACTATGAAGGCAGTAGTAAGAGGAAAATTCATTGCACTGAATTCCTTCATTAAAAAAAAAAAAAAAAAAAAAAAAAAAAACATAGCCGGGCGCGGTGGCACACGCCTGTAATCCCAGCACTTTGGGAGGCTGAGGCAGGAGGATCGCAAGTTCAAAGCCAGCCTCAGCAATGGCGAGGCACTTAGCAACTCAGTGAGTCCCTCTCTCTAATAAAATACAAAAAAGGGCTGGGGATGTGGCCCAGTGGTCGAATGCCCCTGAGTTCAATCCCTGGTACCACACACACACACACAAAAAAAAAAAAAAAAAAAAAAAAAAAAAAAGAAAAAGAAAGAAAAAAAAAACAACAACAAATAAATGACTTAACATTACACCTCAAAACACTATAAAAAGAGGAACAGCTCAACACTAAGAGCAGTAGAAGATAGGAAATAATTAAAATTAGAGCCAAAATTAATGAAATTGAGACTAAAAAAAACAATTCAAAAAATTGACAAAACCAAAAGTTGGTTCTTTGAAAAAATAAATAAAATTGACAGACCCCTAGCAATGCTAATGAAAAAAAAAAAAAGAAGAGAAAAAACTCAAATTACTAGCATCTGTGATGAAAAAGGAAATATTACAACAAACACCTCAGATATACAGGAGATAATTAGAAATCACTTATAAAAATTGTACTCTAATAAAATAGAAAATACTGAAACTATAGACAGATTTCTAGAGTCCTATGAATTGCCCAAACTGGAACAAGAGGCTATACACAATTTAAATAAATCAATTTCAAGTGAAGAAATAGAAGACGCTATCAAAAAACTTCCAACAAGAAAAAGTCAAGGTCCTGATGGGTTTGCAGCCGAGTTCTACAAGACCTTCCAAGAAGAACTAATACTGATGCTCTTCAAATTATTTCAAGAAATAGAAAAAGAGGGAGCTCTTCCAGACACTTTCGATGAGGCCAATATCACATTAAGTCCAAAGCCAGGCAAAGACACATCCAAAAAAGAAAACTTCAGGCCAATATCTTTAATGAACATAGATGCAAAAATCCTCAACAAAATTCTGGCAAATCGAATTCAAAAACATATCAAAAAGATAGTGCACTACGATCAAGTGGGGTTTTATCCCAGGGATGCAAGGCTGGTTCAACATTTGAAAATCAATAAACATAATACATTACATCAATAGACTTAAAGATAAAAACCATATGATCATCTCAACAGACGTAGAAAAAGCATTTGACAAAATAGAACACTCCTTTATGTTCAAAGCTCTAGAAAAATTAAGAATAACAGGAACATATCTCAACATTATAAAAAAGCTATCTATGCAAAACCTCAAGCTAACATTATCTTAAATGGAGAAAAATTGAAAGCATTCCCTCTAAAAACTGGAACAAGACAGGGATGCCCCCTCTCACCACTGCTATTGAACATAGTACTTGAAACTATGGCCAGAGCAATTAGACAGAGGAAAGAAATTAAAGGGATCCAGATAGGAAAATAAGAGCTCAAATTACCACTATTTTCTGATGACATGATAATATACCTAGAAGACCCAAAAAACTCTACCAGAAAACTTTTACAACTAGTAAATGAATTCGGCAAAGTAGCAGGATACAAAATCAATACCCATAAGTCAAAGACATTTTTGTACATCAGTGACAAAGCCTCTGAAAGGGAAATGATGAAAACTACTCCATTTACAATAGCATCTGTAAGCTGCCTGTTGTGGCCAGCCACGGTGCCGCGGGGGAAAATTCTCGGAGGCAAAGTTAAGCTTTTACTACTTTTACTTCTACTTTCTTAGAGCTTAGAGAGGGAAAGAAAGATTTTTCTTCTTAGCTTAGAGTAGAGTAGCTTAGAGTAAAGAAAGATAGAGCTTAGCTTTTCTTCTTAGCTTAGAGTAGAGTAGCTTAGAGTAAAGAAAGATAGAGCTTAGCTTTTAGCTTAAAGAAAGATAGAGCTTAGCTTAGAGAAAGATTTCTTAGAGAAAGATTAGAGCTTCTTTCTTCTCTCTTCTTTCTTCCTTCTTCTTTCTTCTGTCTTCTGTCTTCCTCAGGAGCCTCGGCCTAACTCTGACCAGTCATTACTTCTTCTATCTGGTTTCTCTTCTGTAACCGCTCTGCCTACGTTCTGGCCGCTCTGATTCTTCTGACCGACCGAGTGACTGCCCGACTGTCTGAATTCTCCGTTCTCCTAACTCGGACCGCTTTCACCCGGTTATATACCTTCAGGTTTGCGGGTGCCTACAGGTGCGTCACATACATATCAGGTGGAACCCATGGCTTCCAGCTAGCTACAACAGCCCTTCCTAATTAGGGCTCCTTCAAGCATCCAAAAAAAAAAAAAAAAAAATCCTGGGAATCAACTTAACAAAAGAGGTGAAGGACCTCTATAATGAAAACTATAGAACACTAAAGAAAGAAATCGTAGAAGACCTCAGAAGATGGAAAGACCTACCTTGTTCTTGTATAGGTAGAATTAATATTGCCAAAATGTCCATACTACCAAAAGCATTATACAGATTTAATGCAATTCCAATCAAAATTTCAATGACGTTTCTCAAAAAAATAGAAAAAAAGCAGTCATGAAATTCATCTGGAAAAATAAGAGACCCAGAATAGCTCAAGCAATCCTGAGCAGAAAAAGTGAAGCAGGCGGCATCACCATACCAGACTTTAAATTGTACTATAGAGCAATAGTAACAAAAACAGCATGGTATTGGCACCAAAACAGACTAGTAGACCAATGGTACAGAATTGAGGACACAGAGACTAATATATATAGTTTCAGTTATCTTATATTAGACAAAGGTGCCAAAAATATACAGTGGAGAAAGGATAGCCTCTTCAACAATCGGTGCTGGGAAAACTGGAACGCCATATGCAACAAAATGAAATTAAACCTGTATCTCTCACCACGCACAAAATTCAATTCAAAGTGGATAAAGGACTTAGGAATTAGACCAGAGACAATAATACATCTAATAGAAGAAAAAGTAAGCTACAATTTCCAACATGTCAGATTAGGCTCCAAGTTCCTTAACAAGAATCCTGTAGCACAAGAATTATTACCAAGAATTAATGAATGGGATAGATTTAAGCTAAAAAGCTTCTCAGCAAAAGAAACAATCAGTGAGGTGAATAGAGAACCAACTAACTGGGAACAAATATTTAATAAATGCACATCGAATAGAGCACTAATTTCTAGAATATATAAAGAACTCAAAAAAATTTGACACCAAAAAAACAAATAACCCAATCGATAAATGGGCTAAGGAATTGAAAAGACACTTCTCAGAAGAAGATACACAATTAATCAACAAATACATGAAAAAATGTTCAACATCGCTGGCAATTAGAGAAATGCAAATCAAAACTACTCTAAGATTTCATTTCACTCCAGTCAGAATGGCAGCTATCAAGAACACAAACAGCCGGGCACGGTGGCGCATGCCTGTAATCCCAGCACTTGGGAGGCTGAGGCAGGAGGATCACAAGTTCAAAGCCAGCCTCAGCAATGGCGAGGCACTTAGCAACTCAGTGAGACCCTGTCTCTAATAAAAATACAAAAAAGGGCTGGGGATGTGGCCCAGTGGTCAAGTGCCCCTGAGTTCAATCCCTGGTACCAAAAAAAAAAAAAAAAAAAAAGAACACAAACAACAATAAATGTTGGAGAGGATGTGGGGAAAAAGGCACACTCATACATTGCTTTTGGACTGCAAAATGGTACAACCGTTATGGAAAGCAGTATGGAGATTTCTTGGGAAAAATGGGAATGGAACCACCCTATGACCCAGCCATCCCACTCCTGGGTCTATTCCCAAAGGACTTAAAAACAGCATATTACAGTGACACAGCTATCTCAATGTTCATAGCAGCACAATTCACAATAGCTAGGTTGTGGAACCAACCTAGATGTCCCTTGGTAGATGAATGGATAAAGAAAATGTGGTATATATACACAATGGAATTTTACTCAGTAATAAAAGAGAATAAAATAATGACATTTGCAGGTAAATGGATGAATTTGGAGAATATAATGCTAAGTGAAATCAGTCAATCTCAAAAAATTTAAATACCAAATGTTTCCTCTGATATAAGGAAGTTGGTTCACAGTATTGTTGGTCGGGGTACATAGGAGGATTAAAAGAACACTAAAATGGTCAAAGGAAAGGGAAGGGAAGGAAGGGAGTAAGGGGGGAGGGGGGAAAAGTGGTTGAATAAGACGGATATCATTATTCTAAATGCATGATTGAAGACTTGAATGCTGCGAATATACTTTGTATACAAACTGTTTTGTGTAAAAAAGATGTATAATATGAACTGTAATACATACTACTATAAATAAAATTTTTAAAAAAAGAAGAGAACATTTGATAAAGAGTACTGCATCAAATTTTTAAAATTTTTTTTCTTCAAATACCACAAACAATATGCAAATAATCTCTAGATTTAAGTATTCCAAAATGTATGGATACTTTAGAACATAATTAATATAAAAAAATTAACATTATGTATTATTAATTATACACACAGATCATATGTGAAAATATTTTTAAAAGCAAGTTGCTTAGCAGGAGAAAATATTCCATATTACATATTTAATTAGTTTATAGCAATAGTCTATATAAGGAACCCTAGTGACTCAATAATAAAATGAAAGGTTACCAATTTAAAAATAAATTCTGAATAATGAATCCCTCAAATATGTCTGCTGTCTTTTATGGTGTTTCCCAAGTATGTAATTAAACAAGCTAATTTTTAACCTTTGCTCCAGATCATCAGATTATTGCACAGAGAAAGTGCCCCTCTCCTGGATCATAACAAGGATCCTGCAGAGTTTTGTTCCACCCAACCCCTGAATGGAGTGGGGGGAGGCTACTGGGGAATGAACTCAGAGGCATTGAACACTGAGCCACATCCCCAAGGTTATTGTGTATTTATTTATAGACAAGATCTCACTAAGTCTTGAGGTTTTTTGTTTTTGTTTTTTTAAATCTCAGCTTTATCTGAGGTTATTCATATGCTCTGTGCCAGTACCCCACACCTCTGAAGCTTTAGGGAATATGAGATCCTATTTCTTTTTTCTTTCTTTCTTTTTTTTTTTTTTTTTTTTGTGGTACCGGCGATTGAACTCAGGGCACTCGACCACTGGGTCACATCTCCAGACCTTTTTTTGTATTTTTATTTAGAGACAGGGTCTCACTGAGTTGCTAAGTGTCTTGCCATTGCTGAGGCTGGCTTTGAACTTGAGATCCTCCTTCCTCAGCCTCCCAAAGTGCTGGGATTACAGGCGTGTGCCACCACGCCCGGCTGAGATCCTATTTCTATTCCCTGCTCAGGTGACACAGTCTGAGGCTAACATGAATTCTGAGAGCAGTGCAAGCATTGAAGGAGGCAGACAGGGAGCGATCCTTCACACACCCATCAAACCACCTATGCAGGGTTTCTTAATTCAAGGAAGAATTAATTTTTTAATTTTTTTTTTTTTTTTTTTTTTTTTTTTTTTTTGTGGTACCAGGGATTGAACTCAGGGGCACTCAACCTCTGGGCCACATCCCCAGCCCTTTTTTGTATTTTATTTAGAGACAGGGTCTCACTGAGTTGCTAAGTGCCTCACTATTGCTGAGGCTGGCTTTGAACTCGTGATCCTCCTGCCTCAGCCTCCCAAAGTGCTGGGATTACAGGCGTGCGCCCCCGCGCCCGGCTAATTTTTAATTTAAGGAAGAATGATGGAGTCTTAATCTCATTTATGCTTTCAATGCAAGTGATGCAACAGAACAACTCCCAAACTGGAAGACAAATTTTAGTATGATGCTCAACTATAGTATCAACTAATTATAAAAATTAAATGTTTCTCTCAGGGATGAGGGATGGGAACATGTGCTATTTTTATTACCTTCCAGGAATTTGTTTTTTTAAATCTCAGCTTTATCTGAGGTTATTCATATGCTCTGTGCCAGTACCCCACACCTCTGAAGCTTAGGGAATATGAGATCCTATTTCTTTTTTCTTTCTTTTCTTTTTTTTTTTTTTTTTTTTTTTGTGGTACCGGCGATTGAACTCAGGGGCACTCGACCACTGGGTCACATCTCCAGACCTTTTTTTGTATTTTTATTTAGAGACAGGGTCTCACTGAGTTGCTAAGTGTCTTGCCATTGCTGAGGCTGGCTTTGAACTCGAGATCCTCCTTCCTCAGCCTCCCAAAGTGCTGGGATTACAGGCGTGTGCCACCACGCCCGGCTGAGATCCTATTTCTATTCCCTGCTCAGGTGACACAGTCTGAGGCTAACATGAATTCTGAGAGCAGTGCAAGCATTGAAGGAGGCAGACAGGGAGCGATCTTCACACACACATCAAACCTCCTATGCAGGGTTTCTTAATTCAAGGAAGAATTAATTTTTTTAATTTAAGGAAGAATGATGGAGTCTTAATCTCATTTATGCTTTCAATGCAAGTGATGCAACAGAACAACTCCCAAACTGGAAGACAAATTTTAGTATGATGCTCAACTATAGTATCAACTAATTATAAAAATTAAATGTTTCTCTCAGGGATGAGGGATGGGAACATGTGCTATTTTTATTACCTTCCAGGAATCCCTGGAAGGGGATCACCAGTTTTCCTGTCTCATCATAGCTGGAGGGTCTCATTGGAGCTCCTTAGGCCCCAGCTTCACCTGCTGCTGAGAAAGAGAGTGCACCTGACCTTGTGTGAGAAGGTTCTTCCACTGAAAGTGCTGTGAGCTGCAGGCCAGGAGCCTGCAAGTGAGATTGGGTGTTCACGGAGCCTTCATCAGAACCGTGGAGCCAGTCTCGTCACCCCCACTGCCCATTTGCTCCAGCTCTTGTCATTCTACAATGACCATGTATGAGCCAGTCATGTGGAAAAGTGTCCCAAGCATCAGCTGCAAACAAGTGGAAGAGGCAACAAAATCTTTTGGCTTGAGGTAGCAGGAGACCTGAGACTGAAGCCATTCATGTAATTCTGACTTAGTCAAAGATGGAAGACAGCCCTGAGCAGAGCATTGTCATTAGCACATTTCTGGCCTCCTAAGCCAGAGCACAATGGTAATATGTGTGCTTCTACCTTTTCCTCTGATCCTCCTCTATTGTTTTCTTTAATGATCTGAAAAGCCAGACAATGAGGATTCTGAAACCAGAGCACAAATTCTAGGTGGGCAGAATTTCCTTCTTCTGGGTATCATCCTCAATTTGACCCAGATCATCTCTGCATTTCCACACCCATGGTGCCTTATCCTCTCAGGTAGTGTCTCCTGTGTGATCACAGCATTGCCACCTTTACACAGAGAAAGCCAAGCCTCTGGTGAGACACACTCAACCACTGGGCCACATCCCTAGCCTTCCCCTCTTTTTTGTATTTTATTAGATACAGGGTCTCACTGAATTGATAAGTTCCTTGTTATTTATGAGCCTGGCTTGAACTCGCAACCCTCCTGCCTCTTCCTTCCAAGTGCCCGGATTACAGGTGTGAGTCACCACACCATCAATTACTGATGTTTTTTTTTTTTTTTTTTTTTTTTTTTTTTTTTTTTTTTGTGGTGTACCGGGGATTGAACTCAGGGGCACTCGACCACTGGGTCACATCCCAGCCCTTTTTTGTATTTTATTTAGAGACAGGGTCTCACTGAGTTGTTAAGTGCCTCACCATTGCTGAAGCTGGCTTTGAACTCGCGATCCTCCTGCCTCAGCCTCCCAAAGTGCTGGGATTACAGGCGTGCGCCACCGCGCCCGGCTAATTACTGATGTTTTTGATCCTATAATATGGAACAAGATAATGGCAAATGCATGGCAAGCATAGGAAAGACAGGGATATACTTTACCCCTACATTTTTTTGTTGTTGTTGTTGTGACAGCCATTCAGCAAAGTTTAGGGGGACCCACAACAGACCCCTGTTATATAATGATGGCCCTGAATGAAGATGAAACTATGAAAGAAAGACAAGGGTACAAAAGTGCTGGCAAAAATCTATCTCGGAGCAAGCAGCCACAAAAGGTGCAAGAGGGAGATAGACTAAAAAAGTTTCCACTAGTTTGCATGGTGCAGGAAGAAGTGACAACAATAACATAAACATGCCTTCTAGTGAAAGGCAAAGACTATATCCTTCCCTGAGTCCATGTATACTGCCTCCTTATGAGAATGTTCAATTCCTCCCTTCGGATCTCCCAAGGTACCTTCCATGATGAGGTTATCACTTGCTGTGCGAATGTCATCTGCAAGGAAACTTGCAGCCCAGCAGCTCTGTTTCAGCCCATTTAATGATGAAGCTGAAAGCAACTCAGTGAGACCCTGTCTTTAAAATAAACTATAACATAGAACTGTGGGTGTGGGTCAGTATTAGAGTGCCTCTGAGTTCAATCCCTGGTACCACGCTCCTCAAGTAAAAGGCCCTTGTTCCTGCTGATGGGCAGAATCATGGCCTCTGGGACAAAGCTCCTGTGCTTATCTTTTGCTAACCAGGCAATAAAACATTTTTTTTTCAAAGTTGTGTCCTCATTATTGGATATGCATTAAGGACAAAAATGGACCTTTCAGTAACTCCTCAACATTATGATTTCAACCCTCACAGCTGTTATCTATCACCAAATTTTTGGTTTTTAATTATATTGTCTAATTTTAGTAGAGATACTTTAGTACGTGTCATTGTGTTGTCTGTTTTCAAACTATACATTTGCATCAAAGCAGTGACTCCTTTAGGTAGCATAGAATTGGACCTTCGTTTATTTTTTCTGATGATATGTACCTTTGGATATGATTATTCAGTCAATTCACATATAATTTTACTGTTCATGTAGTTAGATTTATGTCTGACTTTTATATTCTTCTTTTTTCTAGTGTCTTTTTTTTTTTTTTTTTTTTTTTGTATTGGGGATTGAACTCAGGGGCACTGAACCACTGAGCCACATCCCCAGCCATATTTTGTATTTCACTTAGAGAAAATATTTCACAGAGTTGCTTAGGGCCTCATCATTGCTGAGGCTGGATTTGAACTCACGATCCTCCTGCTTAGCATCCCAAGCTCCTGGGATTTCAGTTGTGCACCACCATGCCCAGCTCTTATGTCTCCTTCATTTCTCTATCTATCTGCATTGTGTGTGTGTTTTACTGGGGATTGAGCCCAGAGGTGCTTTAACACTGAACTACATCCCTTTCCCCATTTTGAGTTTTATTTTAAGAGAGTGTGAGGGTAAATTGCTGAGGCTGTTTTAGAATTTTAAATTTTCCTGGCATGACTTTGACGACCATCCAAGGCTACTGTTCCATTTGTTGTTGTTGTTGTTTTTGTTGTTGTTTTTTAATTGCTGTTGTTTGTTAATGAATATTTCTTCAATGATTTTTTTTACAAATATTTCCTATGTTGGTTTAGTAATGAGTTACCATGTGTGAGAAATATGCTCACTTGTTGAAACCCAAATAATAAACTTGTAATAGAGGGGCTGGGGTTGTGGCTCAGCGGCAGAGCACTCGCCTCACACGTGTGTGGCCCAGGTTCAATCCTCCGCACCACGTAAACATAAATGCATTGCATTGTGTACAACTAAAGTAAATAAATAAATATTTTAAAAAAAACAAACTTGTAATAGAGATAGGGTCTTCTTAGAAACTGAGGCAGTGAGAAGATCCCCTTCTAACCTTGATTTTTGCAATCCAGTCAGAAAGTTTCCAGACATGTCACCCAGTAACAGGCATGATTATTTTGAAAAGATAGAAACAGAGGAAGGGGATATTCTCAAGTGAGAGTGTGGGTACTCCCAGAGAGGAGAGGGACAGTGTGCCTCTTCTGCACTCCAGTTTTATTGTAGTACCAGAAAAGTTTCTAGAGAATCCTACCCAGGTACACCTTTTGATATTTGACAGAAGGGTCACATCATACTTTCAAGTCCCCACTGTCATGGCAAAACTTTGTCACCTTGACCCATGCTGAGCAATTCTAATTTGATTTTTATCAAAAGAATTATTATTATCTTCCAAAATCTGGCCTTTGTAAAGGGTCACCAAATCTTTTCTTGCATAGTAACTTGGGTTCCTTTTAGGGTGTTTCCAGTCTGCATAGCTCATGCACATAACAGAGATTTTGCTGAGGAATGTGACATGTCTTGTCCACTATGGCCAGGCAGGGTCACAAGCAAATTTTCTTTGAGCAAAAAAGCATGTGGAAGTCAGCACAGTTGTCCCAATTTAGAGGATTATTTTCTTAACATTCTGTTCTCACCATTGCCATCTGTCTGTCCCCTGAAAAACTGAGAGTCAAAGAAATAGAGAAAGCTCAACTTTTACTGATAGTCTTTCAACATGGAATATCTGGGGGAGCAGGCAAGTTATGGGAAGCATTTTATATTCTGGTGCACAAGGTCCCCACTTCCCACCCCAGTTCCTCCTTGGCAAAGTAATATGGGGTATACCAATTTTCAGATATTCACCTGGATTTTACTGTTTACCACTATGCTACTAGGCACAGTGACAAATGCTTGTAATCCCAGTGGTTTAGAAGGTTAAGGCAGGAAAATTGCAAGTTTGAAGCCAGCCTCTTCGCAACTTAGCAAGGCACTGTTTAAGAGTAAAAAATTAAAAAGAGCTGAAAATTTGGTTTGGTGGTCAGGAAGCCCTCAATAAAATTTCTTGTATTGAAAATACCATATATAAGTATATAAAGAAATACACCATTAGTTGTCCCCACCTCCCTTTTTTTTTTATTATTTTTTTGGGGGGGTATCAGGGATTGAACTCAGGGGCACTCGACCACTGGGCTACATCCCCAGCCCTTTTTTGTATTTTATTAGAGACAGGGTCTCACTGAGTTGCTAAGTGCCTCCCCATTGCTGAGGCTGGCTTTAAAAACTTGCGATCCTCCTGCCTCAGCCTCCCAAGTGCTGGGATTACAGGCATGTGCCACCATGCCCGGCCCCACCTCCCTTTTTTTATTGTACTAGGAAAGTCTTCTTGTAAGTGAAGTCCTCCTGTTTACATCTCTGTAAGATAATAATGTAATAATGTAATGTAAGATAGTTAATTGAAAATTTAGCCTAGAAAAGGTACAGGCCTCTAATCCCAGTGACTTGGGAGGCTTAAGCAGGAAAATTTCAAGTACAAAGACAGCCTCAATGTCTTAGAGAGGCCCAGAACATAGTGGAGAAATCTGATCTGAAAACAAAAATAAATAAATAAATAAAATAAAAAATGGTTGAGGATGTGGCTGAGTGGTTGAACATTTCTGTGTTCAAGCCCTGGCTTAGAAAAGAAAACAGTGAAAAGGGAAGAAAAAATAACCTAGGGATTCAGGAGTCTGTTCTTTCTCAGTGTTGGTCAATCTCAAGTCATGCATTTTCCTTTGTTGAGCCATAGTTTTATGTATTCAGCATTATTTGTACATTTTGTTGTTGAAAAGTAAATGGAAATGCGTTTTTCCCATTTTTATTATGGTTTGGTTCCTTTTTTTGATGGCTTTATAAAGTTTCTTAGAAACTGCCATGTTGGTGTAGTGATTTAGCTTGTGTTCAGTCAATTTTTAGATTTCCCTGAATGCCAGTGTGGTTGGATAGAATGGAAACTTCAGCAGTATAAAAGCTGACAGGCTGTGGTTTTGCAGGCTGACACAAAGCAGTTCTGCTTTCTGATATTTCTCCATGCAGATACTCACAGTAGAGATAGAGCCAACTAAGTTGCATGGACAAAACAATCCCTCTTAATGTTTAGTGCGATAAAGTCCCTAGTCTGTATGAGCTGAGTCCCTAGGCTCTTGACAAGTTTGTATCCATATAAAGGACATAAAATAAATTGGAATAGATTGCACCAACTCCCTCACCTCAATGTACCCAAAACATTTTTATGTCTAAAAGTAAAGAACCTGATGTTCTCAGGAATCAGGCCTTGGGAATTTTTTCTCTGGTCTCTGCTACCAGTAATAAACTGTTGCTGCCAGATCTTTATGTCTTACCCTCATTTCCTGCTTCACCAGAAGCAAAGAAAAAGCAAAAAAAAAAAAAAAATAGCAAGACCTCAGGTCCTCAGTTTTCTTTAGATAGTTGTACTGGGGCCACTGCTTCAACACATAGTGGTGTTTGTAAGAGCCTTTGATGAGGAAACAGCTCTAAGATGGCAGCTGGCTGAGAGACAAGTGGTGGCCCATTCAAGGAACTCATTGGCACAGCAGGTAAGTACTGAGGAACCTCATGAAGTCTCTGGCCAAATCGGTTAAGGGTGAGGGAATAAATGGGTTTGGAAATTTCAAGGAACCAGATGGTTAAGGTTATTAGAGGTTTGTTAAGGATAGTTAGGGAATGCCTACTGTCAACTAGACCTAAGGTTCAGGAAAGTGTTACTGAAAGTGCCAAAGCTTTGGGACAGGTAAAAGAAAGGGAGTAAGTTAGGGCTAGTGAGGGTAATATTAGTGAGGAAGAATTAAGTGAAAGTAATCTTGAGAGCACAGTCTTTGATAAAATGACTGGAAGGGGACTAAAAATGACCAAGATGGAGGACCATCAAGTGGAGAAACCATTTGTGCCTTCTGCTCCCCCATTGGATGACTCAATTGCAGATACTATTAGGGGTCTTTCTAGGTGCTTGTTAGACTTTAAAACTATAAAAAACTTTAAGGAAGCAACAATGACATATGGGCCCCAAGCTTCTTTCACCATAAGCATGTTAGAATCTCTTAATACTCTCAATTAACTCCTACAGATTGGAAAGGCTTATGTAAGGCAGTATTTAGTGGGAGACAATACTTAATTTGGAGGTCTCAATTCCAAGAGCTCTATGTTGAAGCCACTTGTAGAAATGAGGCTGCAGGATTTCCAGGTTGTAACATAGACATGTTAACTGAAGAAGGGTAATATGCTGATTTACAGGTTCGAACTCAGTTCGATCCTGGAGGTTATGCTCAAATATATGCTGCAGCTGTTAGGACTTGTAAAATTATGCAAGGAACTGGCAACTTACAGGGTAGATTGTCTAAAGTATTTCAGGGATCCTATGAGCCATATGCCGAATTTATTGATCGTCTTTTTACAGACAGCAAGTAGAGTTTTCGGAGATGTTGATCAAGCCATGCCATTAGAAGTTCATCTGGCATAACCCACATCAACAACATAAACCTTTGGCTTACTGGAAAGATGTTCTTTCAGGCACATGGCAGGGCCCAGACCCAGTATTAATTTGGGGGCGAGGATCTGTTTGTGTTTTTCCACAGCACGCATCCTCACCGGTGTGGATACCATCAAGATTGATAAAACAGGTGCCAAGTCAAAAGGGCCAAGATGAAGTTGTTGTGGATCCTCCTCTTAATGATTCCCTTACATAGTGGAAAAGAGAACTTTGGTCAATAGTCAAAGGATGGCCATGGCTTTTGCCTTTAATTTGTTATCAATCCATGCACCTGCACGAGTTCATACCTTTTCCAACAATGGGACCTCATCTTTGCTTCTTCAGCTAAGAAACTTTTAAGCTGCATGCTTTTTCCTTCAATAAACTCACAACTTAAGTCTCATTCCTCCCGTCCGGGATGAGAGGATCTCTCTCTAGTGTGCACACAATTGTGGTTTTATTTTTTTTTTATGTTTTTATATTTGTGTGTCTGTCCAGATTTCATGTAAATGTGATGTCACAAATAACAAAAACCGAGTGCTCATAAAAATTAATTTTTAAATAATAAATCCAAATACATTTAATTCATTTAAGTCAAAAGTGTTCAATTCAAATTGGGTAAACAAATAAAAAATGAAGGTACCTTCAAACTTAATTCACAAGTATTTCAAGAACTTCTCTTCAGCAAGGAAAATGACTAATACTGTTCAGCCTGATATTTTGGTATTTGACATGGGATTATTTATTTGTAATTAACTTTGTTTGTTAAACAGCTGATTAATTTCCAAGGTTAAGTTGCTCACTGTTAAATATGCCATCAGGTATTGATTGTTTTCATAAATTGGACTTTGTCATCAGTGAAACAGGTTAAAGTTTTAACAGGTATAAACAGATGTGTGTGATTATATATAAGATTTCATAAAAGGTTGCTGTGTATGCAGAGGCTCAAAAGTTCCAGCTGCTCCAATTAAGAGTACTGTAAACAAAATATTTTTCTATTTTTCCACAAAAATACTCTCATCCTTTTTTTAATCTGTTCTAAATGTAATATTTTGTCAGCTAAATACTCACAGCCTTTCTTTAATCTATTCTAAATGTAATATTTTGTCAGCTAAATAATCTCAGCCTTTCTTTAATCCATTATAAATGTGATAATGTTCATGGGAGCTCAAGCAGCAATATATGTAAACAGAGATCAACTTCAGAACTAAAACACCTGACCTAAGATCTAATAGTTCTATTTTTAATGATAGTTTGAATTGCACTCCTACAGTTTGTTTCTTGACTCAGTGCTGAAATGGCACTGCCTTTCCTCTAATGATTGTTGCTCATGTTCCTAGGTACATTCCTATGCCAGTCTTAGCAGACCATGAAGACTTGCCGGTGGCATTATCTAGATATAAAAGAGACGGCTGCTGCTGCTACAGCTGCAGGGGTCGCAATCGCTACAAGCATCCCTACTGCTCAAGCATTGAACAGCCTCACCAGCAGTGTGGCCTCTGCTCTGCATGCTCGGGGCCTCCTAAATCAGCATCTACATTTTGGAATTGTTTTTCTCAATCAACGTGTTGATCTTCTCCAAGAGCAAGTGGACAATTTGGCTGATCTTTCTACCATAGGATGTTTAAGACATTACACAGTACAGTGCCTTATGGGTATCCCTTTTCTTAAACTTAGTAGGGCAGCTAATTTGTCTAGAGAACTTAGTACGCTACTTAATGGAACTTGGAACCATAACTTTGATAATCTGACCAGAACCTTAAGAGCTCAAATAGTTTTAGTCGGCTTTGTTTACTACTTCTTTGGATTGTCATTCTATTGCTTATGTAAATACATGCTCGTCAGCGCAAAGACAAAATTATAATTAAGAATGCGCTAGCTGCCTTAGAGCCTGGATCATCTCCTTATGCTTGGTTGGCTCAATTGGATGCTGGTAGTCAAAGATGGGAAAGTCTCATGTGACCAACATATCAACCTAAGAGAGGAGTCAAGGGCACTCTATCTACGGCCTTGATTATCTGATGACGGTTAAGAATGTCGGTTGCACATGCAGATGCCTAAGACAGGAACAGTTGATCCTGATGTGGTGAGGGTTGTCACCCATCCATTTAAGCTATTCCTCTTTTAAAACAAAAAGGAGGAAATGTAAAAGCCTTTGATGAGGAAGTAGCTGTAAGATGGCGGATGGCTGAGAGCCAAGAGGTGGCGCTTACTTTTTTGTCAAAAGCAAGGCTTTGTTTACTACAATTTACACCTGACTTTTGTAGTAGCTTGTGGGCACTGCGTTCTGCACCTGTAGGTCGGGTTTGTGAGACATGTGTATGCCTGTTAAGAGAACTAATGCACCTGTGATGGGTAAAGAGTATTTAAACAGACTGTGGGGGTGGAATCAGGGAGAAGATAGAGGAGGAAGAGAGAAGAAGAAGGAACAATAAAGGAACCACTCATTCCCAGTCTGCCTCTGATTTCTTTCCCGCGGTATTGTTGCTGTAGGCGGCAACAGGTGTTCTTGAAAACTCTGCTGCTCCTTTACTCTGCATGACCCAGAATAGAGATTTGCCAGTGCTAATTATGAAGATCTTCATTCTCTCTGAAAAGTTTTCTCCTGGCCTGTTTGGGCTTCCTTACTTCCTCAGTACACCTGGGTGGTTATATTTTGTTGGAAAATACTTTGGAGTGAAGCCAGGTGTTCTTAACCACTAAGCCATATTATATCCCCAGTCTCCCTGTTTTTAAATTTTGTTTTAAATTTTGGCACAGGCTTTTTTTTTTTTTTTTTTCAGTTTCTTAGTTCCTAACTAATCTGCTGAGGCTAGCTTTGAACTTGCAAACTTCCTGGCTCAGCCTCCTGTACCTGTTTTTTGTTTTGTTTTGTTTTGTTTTGTTTTTGTACCGGGGATTGAACTCAGGGGTACTCGGCCACTGAGACAAATCCCCAGCCCTTTTTTGTATTTTATTAAGGACAGGTTCTCACTGAGTTGCTAAGTGCTTTACCATTGCTGAGACTGGCTTTGAACTCTTTATCCTCCTACCTCAGCCTCCCAAGTGCTGGGATTACAGGCATGTGCCATCATGCCTGACACTACCTGTGTATTTTTGAAACATGATTTCTAAAAAAAAATTCTTCCTTGGTTTTCTTTCCTACATTTTTCAGTGGTTGGTTGTTGAATGAGCAAACAATTATCTGCTCTTCTTCTTATATGCAGACTGTGTGTTTACCAGAAACCTTTAAGAAATTTCTGATAATATTTTTTTTTACAGTGATTGCTGCTGACTTAGAAGAGTGATAGCCCTTTTTTAAAGACATTAAGATAGTTAGTTCTGTTCAGGAAAGCTTAGGGGGCATCACAACAGACCTTGTCATATAATTATGGCCCTGAAGAAAGAGGAAACTATGAAAGAAAGTCAAGGGGACAAAAGTGCTAGCTAAAATATTCCTTAGAGCAAGCAGCCACAAAAGGCTACCTGAAAAGAGTTGAAAAGGCAGTGAAAAAGGATGGGACACAGGGTGGGGGCATTCACAGAGCAAATTCTCCAATCACTCAGTGTTGAACTTAATTGCCCTCAGGACTAGAAAGACCTAGCCAGAGCAGCTCTTGAGACTGCAACATATTTTAAGTGGAAGACATATTTCTATGATGAATGTGAACAGCAGAGGAATGACAACCACACCAGAAATGTTAATCTCCCAGCTGAGTGTCTGCAGGGAGAGGAAATCTAGAGTTTCCCTATGGTGCAAGCTACTGGTTTACCTGTGCTTTAAGATCCTGGAGGTAGTTACTAACTGGGGGAGGTACAGTTTCTATACAGGGCCTAAGGCAGAAAGCCACTGAAAATTGGCTGCGGGTTATTGATAGAGTAAACAAGGCAGTGCAAGGGAAAGTGTCTCATGAAGGAGGTAAGAAAACCCTAGCCAAGGGATTGATCTGGGAGGGACTAAATAAGAAACATAGAGCAGCAGTGTTACCAGTACACTGGATGACTGGATGTTAGCTACTCTAGATATAGGGATACCAGGCCATCAAACCACCTTAATGGCCTCTGCATTCTGGGCTTTGTCCATGAGCTGCGAAAATAAATCAGATGGATGCTGGAGCTGTGGAGGAAAATGGCATTTCTCTCAAAATTGCCCTTCTTATAAAAGAGGGGACAAAAAAGCTCTCCACCCAAGGTGTAATAAGGGAAGGCATTGGGTAGAGCAGAACTGTGCTTGGGGTTTCTGGCTGTAACTCTGTAATTCAGGGCCACATATTGAAATGCAAAACTTTAAATTTGCAAATTAAAAACAAAGAACTTTTCCTCAACTGCAGAACTGAAAACTTGAAAGCTATCCGAAAATGCAGCAGGCAACCAACCACCCTTTGAGATTGTATTTGGCAAGGTAATGGGGCTGGCTACAGCAGCGGGGTGGCTGTAGCAACTGGGGAAAGAAATGTTGGGGTTTTAATGGGTACTGGATAGGGAGGGGGTGGAGCGGTATTCAGTGGGGAGAGCTAGGGTGTTCTTCTCTCACTGGGCTAGATTATGTTACCAGGTAGAGAAGGATAGTGAGGCCCTCAGGGATTGGTCATGCCACCTCCCGCCACCCCAAACGTCACTAGTCAGGAGCCCACCAGTTTCCGAGCCCACCATTTCAAGGCTGCCAATTTCAAGCCCGTCAGTTTTCTCCTGGAAGAGAAGTGTCATAGGCGCCATCTTTTACCAACATTCCTCCCTTTCTGTTTTAGGTTTGGGGGCATCAATCTAATTTTGGCTATGTCCTGCTGAGATGGGGTGAGGTTTGGGACAGGGAGGCAGGGTGTTTGGAGGATAGGGGACAGAAATCCCCACACCCAGGTACCAAGGTAAAAATCTCTTCTGGGGAAAATTCCATGAAAGTCCTCTGTAGCCATCAGTCAGTTAGAATGTTGGACCAATCATCAGTGTGGTGTATAGGGGGAATGAGCCAGCTGTCTTCTCGCAGAGTGTGTAGGAAATATAAGCACAGCGGACCGATGGGCAACATCTAGTCAGGGATGAGGAATGTCCTCATATAGGCATGGGTTCTTTAAGCTTAATTCAGGATACCAAATGGATCCTAGAGCTGTAACTATAAAGAGAAAAGTGAGAGAAAGCGTTAGCTTTTGGCAAGTTGTCCAGTGTGAGGGCTGGTGGACAAAAGACCCAAGCCTAAGAGAAGACAGATTAGAACACATAAACTTATATATCCTGGGTGGTAGGTCAATGATGTTTCTTCAGTCACATTCGTCCTTTGTGTCTTCATGATCTGTGGGAGGTGGGTCTTTGAGTGGTTGGTGAGGCCTTCCTGGGAAGAGTACTCACAGTCCGAGTCGGTGAGCAGCTGGTAGTCTGTGAGGAGAAGCTGATTGAAGGTTTGGTTAGAGACTTTACTTATTTGTCCCTGTAGAGATTTTATAATACAGGGGAAGAAAGGCACAGAATAGGAAAAGTTCTATCAAAGGTCCCAACAGTGGGAGAGCCCAATGAACAAGGGGGTTTCAAACATGTCCCAAGAGGTTTTTTGTGCTAGTTGTAACCATCTTTTTTCGAGCTGTTCTTGTAATAGTTTAATTTTCTTTTACTATCCATGATTGATTAACATAAAAACAACATTCTTTTTGCAAGTATAGGCAGAGGCCTCCTTTCTCTGCTGTAAGCAGGTCTAAGCCACAGTGACTTTTTAAAACACAGTTGCTAGGGAATCTAACTGATTTTTTTGGAGGGTTATTATGGATTCTGCCACTTGCTGGATGTCCTCTATTAATTGCTTAGACAATTTATGGTAATAAGTGATGAATGTTGCCAACCCTGCTGTTCCTGTGGTTATTCCGGCTGTAACTCCCAAGGTGGCTAACAGTGGTATAAATTGAATAGCTCTTCTAAGGCAGGGGTTTATGTGTGCTGCAAAGGGGACAGGAACCTTTGTGTCCCCAGAAACAATGTCTATATAAGGAAACAGAAGAACAAGAGTACATGTGCCCATCCAGCCAGGAGGTAAGCAGTGATATACAGTTGTCCCTCATAGCAACGAGGCCTCAGGGATTGCCGGGCATGTGGTCTTGGAACTTTCATTAAGAGGGGTAACTTGTTGGCACTGTCCTTTTGTTAGGTTCCCAAACTGATAGACTTTGAGGAATTGAAATGCACCGGAGCTATTTAATAAAGGGGAATTCCTGAGAGTTTAGGTTTGGTCATCGTCTCATTTGGGGCAGTGTTATTTAGTGGAAAGTAAGAAGCATTTAGGTGTATAGGGCTTGCTATTAACCTGGAAAAACCAGCCCTCATGCAAAGCCAGTATTCCTGGGCCAAATGGGGGTTAGTCAGATTAAGCCGGTGATGTGTGGTGTTGATAACTTCCAGCAAAATGGATTTTTTTTTTTTTTTTGGTAAAGGTTTCCACATTATGGATAGGTTAAGAGTTGCCTGGTAACGTGGAACATGTTGTGGAGTATCTGTGGAGGCTCGGGGAAAACATGTTGTTGGCAGGCTTTATCTTGTACTCCACCCCCATTGCTTATTCCGTAATGAGTCATGTAGCTCCAGCTATAGTCTTTACAGAAGTCCACCCAGTTGGACACTGGGTTAGTCTGGTCTTATAATTCATTTTCCCTGTTCAATATTTTGGCCACGATGTTTGCAAAGACGTGCTATGTCATAGCACTCCTTAGGGACATGAGAGGAGTAAGCAAACCCCCGCCCCATGATAACAATTGGCAGGACACTGTGAAAGAGCTACAGGAAAGGTTAATGGAGGAAAGAGTGAATATGACAGCCAAGGTGATGTGAGTGTATCTAGTCATACTGGTGATGGGTGGCTGTTGGGACAAAAAAACAAGCATCTTCTGGGATGGGGGAAGGGATCTGCAGATGTGAAATGCGCGACTTGAGAGGATTTTCTGTGGAGATATTGCAGGTTAAGCTTGGGGAATGTCGGGAGTCTGTAAGGCATCCCTGGGTTTCCAGGCTGTTCTCTGAAGGGCGTACTGCCGGCTTTAAGCTAGAAATGTGAACCCATGGGGTTAGTTTTCCCTTTATGTGGAGTTTGGCAGCATTTGGTGTAGACAAAATCACTTGTAGAAGACCCTCCTATTTTGGGGTAAGGGGAGGTTTTTCTCCTGGGGGAAAAAAATAAACCCAGTCTCTGTGGCATCAGCCATGCAGCACAGTGAGCAGGGCGTCCTCTACTTTGTAAGATAAGGGGGTAGAAGCAAGAGCAAACCCCCCTTACTGGATAGATGTTCACACAAATGTGGCATTGAAAGACTTAATTCTATCTATGTACGTTCCGGCTGTCTCCTGTCTATGTATGTTCTTACTATTCTGTTCATATGTATGGACGCCAGGTGTCGCTATTTCAACTAATTCTGGAAATATATATAACCATATTGGAATCTAAGCTGGAAGCATAATAACTTTTTCTAAATTTGTACTTATATAGCAAGCTTTTAGTTAAGAAACAGCTTGGTAAATTCTTGCCATTTAACCTCTTTTGTTATAATTACTTGCACCAAGAAAAAGCTTTAAGTGTCCTTTTGTGATTGAAAAAATTCTTCTTTTACTTTCAGAGTAGTTTGAAATGGATGCATACAAACTCCTTAGGGTAAAAGTCTTTCAGAGCTAACATTTGGATATGCCCCCCTTTTCTCTGCCCTTGGGTTCTAAAAAAGACTATTATAAAGGGACAATGGTGCTTTGAAACCAGGCAGAAAAAAAGTTAACTTCTATCAGCTAGCTTAGCAGGTGTGTGGAGGAATGGTTTCAGGGGATTCATAAGTTTTGAGTCGGACCCAGGCTAGTTTCAGATAAACATGAAAAGATTGTAGGGAATTTTAAAACAGCATGTATGTGGTTCTTGTCTGGACAAGACCTTGAGATGTTAGAAAAAAGATAGCAAGGTCTAAAAGTCTATTCAACAGAGGTTGATATTTCCCTGGGTCTTATGACTGTAATGTCACCACAAAAGAATGCATACTGCCAACAAATATACTTTTATTGCTTGCAAAAAAGAAAGTAAAGTGCAGAGGATTTTAGCAGCCTGACTTGCGTATCTGAGTGTTGATTTCCTTCGCCATTCTCCAATCTCTGACTCTTTTCATTAGCACGGACCAGGAGCCCTTCCCCCTTTGCTGAAGGCGGCCTTCAGCAAGTCTCCAGGGCTAAGGGAGAAGGAGGCATCTGATCTCTTGGGATCTGGGAGGAGCAAGTCTTGTTGTTTCCAGAGTTCAGATCATATGAGGTAGAGGAGGGGGAGAGTGTATTTGTCAGGGAGAGGCCAGGGCCCAGGTGAAACTCTTGGGGGTAGAGGTGACCTACCATACATTATCTCAAGTGGAGATTGGCAAGGCCCTGATATATAGTAGAGCAAGAGGTAGGAATTTAACCCAATCTAAATGCAAGGACAGTTTTGTGATTATGTCTTTTATCGTGCAGTTGGTCTGCTCGACTTTACCTGAGGCCTGGGGGTGATAGGGACAATGAACATGCCATGGTATGGACATAGCTCTCACCACATTTTGAGTCACCTGAGAGATAAACTCTGGTCCATTGTCAGATTGGATCAAGGCAAGCATCCCAAATTGGAGGATTATTTCAGTCAGAAGGATGTGAGCCACTAATGAAGACCATTTGTTCATGGTAGGAAATGCCTCTACCCAACCTGAGAATGTGTCTACAAACACCAGCAAGTATTTAGTCTTTTTAACTTTGGGCATGTTTGTAAAATTGACCTGCCAATCTGCCCCAGGAATGTGACTTCTGGCCTGAAGGGATGGAAAAGTCCCGGGTTTAAGAGACCTATTTAGATTTACCCTTTTTGCATATCTGGCAAGAAGATGTAATCTTCTGTATTGTTTTGGTGTCTTTGGGGGTCAAGAAGAAGAAGGAATCAAAAAAGGTTTTTAGATAGCCGGGTGCGGTGGCGCATGTCTGTAATCCCAGCACTTTGGGAGGCTGAGTCAGGAGGATCGCGAGTTCAAAGCCAGCCTCAGCAATGGCGAGGCACTTAGCAACTCAGTGAGACCCTGTCTCTAAATAAAATACAAAAAAGGGCTGGGGATGTGGCCCAGAGGTCGAGTGCCCCTGAGTTCAATCCCCGGTACCACAAAAAAAAAAAAAAAAAAAAAAAAAAAAAAAAAAAAAGGTTTTTAGAGCTTGGAGGCTGGTGTGAAATATGGAATGAAGGTATGTAAAAAGGGTGTTTTTTGGGGAATCACCCGTGATGAGTGTTGTTTATGTGTCTGCATAGGCTATGAAAAGTTGGGTGTGTCTCGAGAGTGCTGCTGACTTGGCTGCTTGGTCTTCCTTTGAGTTTCCCTGCATGACAGAGGAAGAGTCATTACGGTGTTACTTGCAATGGACAATTCTGAGTCTGTTGGTAAACTGAGAGGCTTGAAGCAGCTGAGTAATAAATTTAGAATCGGTTATAGAGGTTCTTTTTGAGTTCAGAAGGCCTCTCTCTTTCCAAATTGCTGCGTGGGACAGAAGAATGTGATGCACATATTTGGAATCAGTATATAGGGTGAGAGTTTGGTTAGCTGCCAGCTCACAGGCCCTTGTTGCTACTATTAATTCAGCCTGTTGGTTGGTGGTGTTGACTGGCAGAGGTTCAGCTTCTATCACCTGGGACGGAGATACTATGGCATATCCAGCCCTCAGAACCCCCTCATGCATAAAGACACTACCATCAGTGAACCAGGTACGAGTGCACTGATCTAGGGGTCCTTTGGTGATATTTGTTGGGCAGGGGAAGAAATTTTCTAAGATTTCCTTGCATTCATGTGTTGGAAGTGATGATTGTGTTTGGCTGGCAATAGGGTCTCTGGATTGAGAGGGGCACATGTTTGAGGGGTTACAGAGGGATCATGGAGGAAGGATATGAGGAGAGAGAGAATGCAGCACGGGGGAAGAATTTGTAGTCCCTTGTAGGTCACTAGGTCCTTCAGGTGATGAGGGAAAGTGATAGTGATGGAGGCACCAAAGGTAAGTTTTTTTGATTCCTTTAATAGTATGTAGGATGCAGCTAGGGCTTGAAGGCAAGGGGCCCATCTGCGTACAGGGGTGAAAGTGGGTCCATGTACTTGCGCCAGTACCCCCAGGGCCTGGCCCTTATTTTCATAAATAAAGAGGGTAAAGGGTTTCCCCATATCAGGTAGGTGAAGAGCTGGAGCTTGCAAGAGAGACTTTTGGAGGGCCCTGAAAGGCTTAGCTGCTGGAAATAGCATGGGCCCGGCTTTGTTTCCCTTGGTGAGTTCATAGAGGGGTCGTGCCAGTAAGGAGTAATTGGGTATCCAAACTCTAAATTACCCAGCCAATCCCCAAAATGAAAGAATTTTATTCTTGGTTTTGGGTACTGGGAGGTTTTTAATGAGACTTTTTCTATCAGTCATAATTGCCTTTTTCCCTCTTGAGATATAAAATCCCAGGTAAAAAACTGCCCCTTGAGAGAGTTGCACCTTTTGTGGGGAGACCCGATAACCCTGGAGAGCAAGAAAATTTAGGAGGGTGGCCATGTCAGACTTTGAGACTGCCAAGGAAGCACTGTAAAGGAGGAGGTCATCATCATATTGTAAAAGGGTGGAGTCAGGGTCCAAAGAAAAGAATTCCTCAAGATCTTTAGCCACTGTTTGGCCAAAAATGTGTGGACTGTCCCGAAAACCCTGGGGAAGAATGGTTCAGTGTTGTTGTCTTGAGTGTCTAGCTTCTGGGCCTGTCCAGGTAAAAGCAAATATGTCTTGAGAAGGAATGGATAACGGAATAGAGAAGAGGGCATCTTTTAGGTCGATAACAGACAAGTAGATAGAGTTAGCGGGAATGGAAGAAAGGAGAGTGTAGAAGTTAGATACTAGGAGATATATGGGCTTGACTGCAGAGTTTATTAACCTGAGGTCATGGACCAGGTGGTATTTTTCATTGGGTATTTTTACTGATAAAATTGGAGAACTAAAAGGGGAGTGAGTAGGATGGAGGAACCCCTTTTTTAATAGTTCTTGGATGATTGGCTTCAAACCCCTTAGGATGTCTGATGGCCATGGGTATTGAGCCTTATTTGGGAAGTGGTGAGGTTCTTTGAGGTGTATTTCAATAGGAGGGCATTTTGCAGACAATTGAGTATCCGTATCCCATACAGTTGGATCCACTATCTTAGCTAGAAGAGGAAAGCATTTGTCTGAGTCTGGGGAGTAACCACAGGTGCAAGGGGGTCAGGAAGTGGGTCCTCTTGGTTGGGAAGTGGGATTTTGCCTTTTTCAAAAAATAGGGCCATAATGAAAGACAGGTGGACAGAAGAAGGGAATAGGGGTAATGATATGGAGGCCTTGAAGGTTGATAATATATCTCTTCCTAGTAAACAGACAGAGCATTGAGGCATAACCAGGAAGCTGTGTGTAAAAGAGAATCTGGAAAGGAAGCAGGTGAGGGAAGGTGTTTTGCGTGGGGTGATAGCTTGGCCCCCTATACTGACAATAGGAGAGTCGGAGGGATGGGTGGTTCCCCAAAACTCTGTCAAGACTGAGAATGTGGCTCTGGTGTCTACCAGAAAGTTTATGGGGCACCCATCAACTAGGACAATGACCCTGGGTTCCCGTGCTATGATTGAGCACGTCAGGACAAAAGACTCAAGGCCCCATCAGTCCTCGGCTGCTAGGCCCAGTAGGTCACTGGCTGAGGGACTGGCCTCAGCCCCCCTTCAGGAACTGGGACAGTCTGTGGTCCAGTTGTCAGATTGACAGCATTTTGGGCATGGCCTGGAAGATGTCCGAGGATTGGGGCAGGCATTGGCCCCACGTTTCTTTTTGCCACATTTGAAGCAAGGTCCCGGGGGCCCCTGTTGAGGGGAGTGCTGTTTTCCCTTCTGGTTGGGCTGAAAGGAGCCCTGTAACACCTGGGCTAGTATTTGGCAATTCTGGCATTTTGTCTTTCTTTGCCAGGGTAGACCATAAAAGCTGTGGCTAAGACCTCGGTCTGAGGAGTTAGGGGCCCCCTCTAGAGCTTCTTTAATTTTGCTCTAGAAGTAAGTCATAAGGAGCTGCCTGCCATCTGGGGATTCAGGATCTAGGTTCGTATATTGTAAAAGGGCCTTTGTTAATCGATCTTAGAAAGTTGAGGGATTTTCATTTTTCTCTTGAATAATTTATTGGAGTTTGTCAAAATTAATGGCCTTTTGTGTCGCTGCCTTTAAAACAGCCATCAGGCAGGCGATAAGATTGTCCCTGCACCCTAGGTCTTGGGGATCATTATAGTTCCATTGAGAGTCGTGATTGGAAACTGCCTGTGCTCTTATAGGTAGATTGCCATTTGTCTGGTGAACCCCATTTGCATAGAGTCTGGCCTGGTCCCAAACCCTCCTTCTCTCCTTGGGGAGGAGGGTGTTGGATAGGATCATATACATATCATGAAAGGTGATACTGTAGGCCTGGGGCAGGTATTGCAACTCTTTGATGTAGGAGACGAAGTTAGCAGTATAAGATCCAAGCTTTTTATCTACTTGGGAAAGATCAATCATGGAGAAAGGGACATAAACCCTGAGGATGCCGTCTGGTCCAGCGACCTCTCTGAAAGGAGCTACAAAGTGTGAGGTGAGGGGTGGTGTGTGGGGGCTGTGGTATGACCAGTAGGTGGCACAGCAGTCCTTAAGCAGGTAGCAGGCAGACTGATATGAGGCATGGGGGATGGGACAGAAGGGGAAGAAGGAAGGAAGAGAGGGTTGCGGAGAAGCAGCAGCGGAAGAGGAAGTGGTTGGCGGTGAGAGAGTGGGCGGGGGTGAGGGTGGCGGAGGGCGGTATGGGGATGATTCCTCAGCTGGATCAAAGGTGGAGCGAAAGGAGCGGAATAGGAAGAGGATGGAAGGGAGGTTTTATACGCTAAAAGCAGGTGTTGAGGCTTGCATTGGGTACAGAGGTTTGTGTTAGATCATAGGAGAGAGAAAACCTCTACATAGGGGATCTTGGTCCACTTATTTCATTGCTCACAATAATTGAACAGGTCCCGAAGTAAATTGGGATTGAGTGACCCATAAAAGGGCCAGACATTTTGTTATCTAAGGGGTAAGTTGGCCATTCCTTAGTACAATACTCAATGAGCCTTTTTGGTTTCATGTCTGAGAACAAACTTAGAGTTGCCAGATTATCTAAGAGACACAGCAAGGGAGAATAGGCTGGGAGGTATTTGGAATTAACCATGGTTCAGGAATGAGGAAGAACAGAGAAAAAAGGAGACTACCTGAGCAGGAAAGAAAAAATGTGAGAGGTGAACTAGACAGGCATCCCCAAAGTAGCCGGCTGCCATGGAAAGAGACAGAAAGCACGACTTGGTCATCACCTGGATGGGTTACCTGATATCAGGAATTTCCTGGAAGAGACGGAGGAAGACATGAGTGAACGGAAGTAGAGGAACCCTAATCCCAAGAGGTCAATAGGGAAAAGTCCTTTGGGTGTCTTTAAGGTGCCCAAGGTCCACTGCAACTTTGAAGGTCTGAGTGGGGTGTGGATCCTCCCCTGAAACACCCAGAGGGGTTGCTAGCACTCAATAGTCAATCCCCTCGTTCTGGTGTGTCAGGGTTTGGGCACCCAGGGGAAGGGAAAACTCACCAAATTGTAGGCTGGTGGTGGGTGCGAGTCAGGAGTTCAAAGAGGTGGAATACAACGGTCGCGGTTGAGTCAGATCAGCAGTGGGGAACGGGGATCCGTTGGAACAGTGGGGAACCCCGACCCAGGTTTCGGCACCAATAAAAGCTCCAATGCAAGCCGGGCGTGGTGGCGCACGCCTGTAATCCTAGCACTTGGGAGGCTGAGGCAGGAGGATCACGAGTTCAAAGCCAGCCTCAGCAATGGCGAGGCACTTAGCAACTCAGTGAGACCCTGTCTCTAATAAAATACAAAAAAGGGCTGGGGATGTGGCCCAGTGGTCGAGTGCCCCTGAGTTCAATCCCCGGTACCAAAAAAAAAAAAAAAAAAAAAAAAAAAAAACAACTCCAATGCAATCTGATAATGCAGCAGGCAACCAACGACCATTCGAGATTTTATTCGGCAAGGTAACGGGTAATTTTAATCGGCAATTTCCTACAGTGGCGGGGTGGCAGTAGCAAATGGGGAAAGAAATGTCGGGGTTTTAAGGGGTACTGGATGGGGAGGGGGTGGAGAGGTATTCGGTGGGGAGAGCTAGGGTGTTCTTCTCTCACTGGGGCTAGGTTACATTACCAGGTAAGAAGGATAATGAGGCCCTCAGGGATTGGTCATGCCACCTTCTGCCACCCCAAACATCACTAGCGGGGAGCCCGCCAGTTTCTGAGCGCACCAATTTTCAAGCTCGCCAATTTCAAGCCCGCCATTTTTCTCCCGGAATAGAAGCGCCCTAGCCTCCATCTTTTACCCACAAGGACCAACTCTGAGTTGAGGGGAGTGAACCTCCTGCCTGTGTTTTCACTCCAAGGATTTAGGGCAGCCCAGATCTTCTGGAAGATCTGGTTTCCTTTGGTAAAAGTGGAGAACCGATTTGGAATAGTGAAAAAAAGATGATCTGTCGCAGTGGAAGAAGCAAGGTCCAGCTAAGACCACCAACCTGCGTGTCCCCAGTAAGAAGACCCTTGGCCCAGGGTGCCCTTAGCTTAGCACACAGATACCCAAGGCCCTGGAGCAACCATGGAGCCAGAGTCCAGCACCCTACAGATTTCAAATGCAGAGCCTGGTGGAGCTTAACTCGCACCAATTCTATGAGGGGGTTGGGGCTGTCCCAAGACGCTTGGTGGAATGAAGAAATGGGTCCCCTTCGCCACCCTGGCTTCCTGGGGGTGGGTCACCTTGTGGGAGCCCGACGGGATTAAACAGCTTCTAAAGCCACATCCTTGCTAGGAGGCAGGGACCCACCTGGAGAACCTGTTTCCAGGCGCTACCCCTGAGGCACAGTGTTAGGAGGATAACCAGATTAAGCTGTGGGGGTTTAGGACGCCAGCCCCTCAGCAAGGTGGGTGAAGACTCTGGTGCCCACGGGATTCTATGCCCAGGCCTGGGGTCAATTTCCTGCCACCGCGCCAGTGCAGCCATTGGATCCACAGTGCAGATGGGCGCACGCAGGACCGCCCACCTCCAGGTGCGGGTCCCCTGGACACAGCTCCACTCAAACCCGGGGAGCACACGAGCACGGGCTCTGGGGAGGAGGCAATGGTGCTCCGAGAGGGCCACCAAAACCTATCCCTTGAAGCCTTCCCCTCGAGGCCGGGAATACAGCACTGGGGTGGGGCGCATAGGGAGGGTGGGGGACTGAGGTGGGAGGACATGGCGCAGGTGAGCAGGAAGGGGACCTTGGGTTGAGGAGGTGAAGCACCCCACCCCGTGGCCTCAGGCTCACCTTTTCCACGCTGAGACTCTGGCCTCTGAACTCCTCCAAGACCCTCTCTGTGCCGGATGACGGCCTGTCTCCCCAACACTAGGTCTGCATTGATGCCCGTTAGTATCTCCCCCACTAGCACCCGCTTCTTGACCCCTCCCCAACTACATGCCCCGTGTTCCCCTACCCAACCATGGGCAAGTCCCCAAGTCTTTATAAGGCATATCCCCTGGCCCACCCTGACAACACTTTTTAAGACATGCAGCACATGTCTCCCCTATGAAAGCCCTGAATGTCCCTTCCGGGTCCGTCTCCGCCACAACAGGCTTGAGTCCCGTTCATCAGCCATGGCCTGTCACACAAACTCAGTAAGACACAATCCTGTCCCTCCCCCAACATGGTCCTGACCACACCCCCCACCACCCGCTGAGACTCCTATCCTGTCCCCTCCCCATATGGCCTTCTCAGCTCCTCACTCCCTGAAAAGTACCTGGTCCAGACCTGGTGCCTGGTTTGAACCTCCAAGGCACGCCCCTCACCCCCTTCCTCATGTTGCTGGTGAGTCCCAGGAACAGTCTAAGCCACTGCTGTCCAGCTCCTGAGCCCCTCTCGTCCCTCCTCCCCTCACCACACCCCCACTCTCCCCTCACATTCCCCCTTCCCCGAACCAAGGGTCCCTCCAACATTAGAGCCTGCCCCTGCACCTGAGCGCCATCCACTCCCCTCCTAAATTAAGCCCAGTTGGCTCTGGAGCACATTGGCCCACCTGGTGTCAGCTGCGTGGTGCCCAAGACTAAGGCACCTAAGGGACCCTGTCCCTCTCAGAGCACGGTCCATCCCCCTCACTCTAGTATTCGCCCCTTGCACACATCCAACACTTGGATTCCCCTCTAGGACACGCCCCTTGCACCATCTACCTTAGGGCACTGACTCCCCCGAGACAGGCCCTTTTCAGCTCCTGGGCGCAACCCCCTTCAGCCCCAGCTCCGCTGAGCCTACCACTAAGGCACGCCCCTGTTCCACCCCCAGAATGTCCACGCCCACTCTAGGACACTCCCCGTCCTGTTTCTTGGCCTCCCAGTTTCCCATCCCGCCCCAGCATTCTTCAACACCCCCACAGTATGGCCTTACCGTCCCCCACTAAAAAACTCCGCTGGCAGACCCTTGACTTTCCCCCTTTCCATGCCCCCACCACGTTTATGATCCCATCCCATCATTAGGACATGCCGGTCCTGCTCCTCGTCCTCCAGGCCGCCCACTGCGACCCTGCACGTCCTTGTCCCTGCAATAGGGAGACTGGCCTCCTGTCCCCCACCTTCACTGTGCTACCTGTCCCCACTCCCCTGCACACTAAGGCATGTCCCCACACTTTCCCTCCATGTCCCCTCCCCCACAGGGCTTTGTCCCCTCCCCCCCACACACACACACTGTAAAGTCACAGTCACTCTGCCTGCCTGCCCTCCCTGGTTGCCCGACCACCAGTGCGTCCTGGACCTCAAAGTCTTCCAAGTCCTGGGGCTGGTGGAGCCCAGGACCCGCCTGGGGAAGCTCCTAGTCCCTTTTAAGAGAAGCCCCTGCTGTGCTCTGGGCTGTGTGGCGCCTTGCCACCTGTTCAGATGCTCCCAGGAAATCTTGTCTACTCCCTAAACTTTATCTCTGGGTTGCTTTGAATGCCCCATCTGTGGTTTTAAAGTCCAAGTGTCCCTCCAGGTCCCGATCCTCCCAGCGCCCCACTTGCCTCTTGAGGAAGCCTTCGAGCTCTGCGCACTTTGGGCAAAAGCAACTTTCTGGCCCTAGGAGGACCTGAAAAGACAGGCACTGGGTTCTGAACCCCAACTCCAGAGTTGCCACGTTGGCCTGCCCTTACTGAGAGTTGAGTTCAAATGATCTTAATGCAGGAGGAGCAGGAGGAGGAACTTGGCAGGTCTGGTGACAAACCAAATTCAGGAAGACCATGACTTGACAAAACAAGAAATGGTGTTCCAGGTTCACTGGTTGTGTTTTGTGGTGCCTGCAGTAGCAAAAAAAAAAAAAAAAAAAAAAAAACTCAATAAAAATGTAAAGGGAAGAAATCTCCTAGGATTCAGTCTACACAGATGCACTCAATAATTGTTTCTTAATGTTCTTAATGTAGAGGGAAGAAATCTCCTAGGATTCAGATCCCTGATATCCAAAAATAAATGGAGAAAAAAAAAAAAAACAGAATAGAAAAAACAGGGCTGTTTTAAGTCATCCACTTGTTATAGCACATTGTTATAAGTCTTTTATTTTATTATGAATTGTTGTTGTTAATCTCTTGCTGCGTCTAGATCATAAATTATACATTATCATAGGCATGTATGCATTATGGGAACGTATAGTCTAGGGTTAAATACTATGTGATATTTCAAGCATCCTTGGAGTTTTGAAATGTGTCCTAGAGTGACAAACAGGGCACCTCTGCAGAGTTTTCATGGGGTTTAAGAGGAGGAAAGTTTCTTATTTTGAAGGCTCAGGTTCCAATTGTTTGTTGGGAATTTCCAGTTTATGGGCAGGGGAGAAATAGTCCTCTATCAGGGTTCCTCTTGATTGTGTGGCAGTTAGCAGTAGTGACTGCATTCTAGTTTGCTTTGGGCTGTGGGACCCAGTGCAAAACCAGAGACTTCCCACAACCTGGATAATTATCTCGGGGCTCAGTAGGCATCATAGGAGATCAGCAGTGTCCTTGCCTTCCAAGGGCTGTATGCCAGGATGGAGCCCTCACCCCGACCTCCAGCATCTAGATGTGCATGCTGTTTACACCTTACTTTAGGGAGCTGTTCTGCAGTGTCTATGTTGCATGCAAAATCCTATACATTTATTTTCTGCCTTTTGTTTTCCTCTGCAGGGACTCCATACTACTTCTCCTCTTTGTATGTTTGCTTCTGTGGACCTGTAAGCCAAAATCACCAAAGCCTTCAAGCCAAACATCCTACTGATCTTGGAAAATGATCTGGGCATCGGGGGTGTCAGTTACTATGGAAACAATGCACTGAGGTACAGTGTGGTCTTGGTGGTGGGATAGTGCTGTGTGTGTACTTAGTAGAAGGATTCATTTAAAATCAGCCTGTACAAGTGAAATTTCTTAGTGCTGCATAACTCAGCACCAAAAATGTTTATTTTCCAACAGTAAAAATAGGGTCTTAACATTCTCAAATAATTTGAGGCAGTGCTGAGTTTGTGAGGGTATTCCTGGGGCTGCTGTAATAAATAACATAAAACAAAGAGACTTAAATAACTGGAATACATGAAGCCCTCCCTAGCCCAGCCCTGGGGAGCTGAAGGCTGAGACTATGGGTCATAGGGCTGACATCCCTCCACAGGCTCCATGAAAGTTCCTTCCTGCCTCTCCCACCTCTTGGGGCTTTAGGTGGCCTTTAGCTGGTGGCACCATTATTCCAGTTTCTCCCTCCATTTTTATGTGGCTCCTCCTCTGTGTCTGTCTCCTTCTTCTGTTCTTGTGAGGACACTGTTAGTGCAAAAAGACCTGGCAGAATGCAGACTTCACAAATCAGCTCAGTGCTTTGTTTGGGAATGAAGTTTTACACAGGAGCAAGGGGTGCAGGGAGGAATTGATGCCATGGTGGGACCCACTTTTCTGATGGAAAATGAGCCCCCAAATAAAGAAAGGGCCTGGGCTTATATAAATTATTCTGAGAGGCGGTCTAGTGAGCATATCAGTTTTCTTTGTGTACTTAGGAATTTGGAGTTTGTTTGTCAATCAGTAAAAGAGTCAGTTTAAATGCTTAGGAAATTAGATTTTTTTTTTTTTTTTTTTGAGGTGAAGTGGGAGAGAGTCTAGGGTCAGTAGTCAGTTTTTGGAATTTATTGTCCTGGACATTATGGAGGGCCTGGAGTCAATGGTTTGTACCTGGGAAGGAGTTGTTTACAGAAGGGTTAATGTTTCAGCCTTTTCCCAGAGATTGCCTTTCCTGGTTTGATGGACACCTCCTCCTCAGGGGTTGTTTTATCACCAGAAAAGAACTGTATTGGGAAAGGATCAATGCTTCCAATGTATGGACTTCCTTCTCACACCCCTTTCCCCAGGTCTCACTTTTTTAAAATTTTCCATACCTAATAGACACTGCCATTTCATTAGGTCCACCCTGTCCCAGGTGGAGCTCATCTCAGGATCATTCACTCACCACATCTGCAGAGACCCAGTTTCCCCACCAGGTCCCATTCACAGGTTCTGGGGCCAAGATATAAACAGGATCCACCTTTTACAATTGTATACATCTCCCTCCACAGGCTCTAGGTTGGCTCCTTTCTGCCTCTTTGATCTCTTGGGGCTCCAGGTGGCACTTGGCAGAACATTATGGCAGGCCCTCAAAAGCTGAAGATTGAATCACAATATGATCAAGGAATGTCACTGCTGGATTCGGTCCATCCACCCATCCTTCCAAATACCAATCCACCCATCCATCCACCCTTTCATCCACCCATCCACCCATCTGTCCACCCAAATACCCATCCATCCATCCACCTATCCATCCACCCATCAACCCATTTATCCACCCAACTATCTACCCAACCATCCACTTACCCACCTACCCATCTATCCTCCCACCTAGACACTCTTCCATCCACCCATCCACCCACCCATCCATCCATCCATCCATCCATCCATGAACGTATCAATGTGTATCTCCATCAATTTGTCCATATATATACCTACACGTACATACATACAACTATACTGGCCTTAGTTGTGGTTTCCAGATTAGGCTGGGCCCACAGGAATTGGGACTGTCTGCAAGTAGCCACTGTGCAAGTACAGACGGCAGCTTCAGGAGAGTGAGGGGACATTTCTGTGGTTGAATAATAGAAAAGGAATCCTAGAGAAGGCAGCTCTCCTGCTTCCCACTAGGCTGCAGTGGAAAGAAACTGGATGGATGGGTGAAGGCTCTTGGGAAGTCCATGATCCATAGAGATACAGCACTGCTGTGGGATACAAAGGGGCTAAAGCCCTCAGAGGGCCACAGTGAGCAGCTGTTGATGTCATGTATGTTTATTTTGATTTTGGCAACCTGGACGCTTTCAAATGAGTCTCATTATCCATCAAGTTGTGGCTCAGCAGGCTTAGAAATTCAGAGGAATGAAGTTAATACGGGCACCCAAAAATTTCTGATGCAGGTTTCTATGGCATTAGCTTCAGGAGGCTGAATTCCACCAACTCACAAGCATCTTTTGTAATTTTTCTTGTATCTGTTTCCTCTACATTACATTTACTTTGAGATTCCAGACAATACACCTTTCAATAACAGCATTAACTTCCAGTAACATTGACTTTTTCTATCAGTGGACCTGACACACAAAAGTCTGAATTAAACATGTCATCTATGAGCTTTGCAATACCACCTAAGTTTAAAAAGAAAAATTCATGTTTAGAAGTTCAGATGATGATGGAGAATTTGTAGCGCTGGCTCCTCTGGAGTTACTGAAGCTGAGAACCCACACGAGGAATTTGGACTCTTGTAGGATCATTGTCTTCATTGGTCATTAGTGGAGATTCCACCCTCCTTCTTTTTCTCCCACTTTTTTCCTTTCTTTTTCCCTTTTTTTGGAAAGGTAAGTGGGTACTGAGAATTGAAACCAGGGGAACTCAAGCACTAATCCACATCCTCAGCAAATTTTGTGTTTTATTTTGAGACAGGATCTTGCTAAGTTGCTGAGGCTGACCTCCAACTTGTGATGCTCATGCCTCAGCCACTTTAAGACATATGCTACTGGGCATGGCGGCACATGCCTTTAATCCCAGAGGTTTTAGAGGTTAAGTCAGGAAAATTGCAAGTTTGAAGCCAGCCTCTGCAAATTAGTGAGGCCCTAAACAACTTAGCCAGACCCTGTGTAAAAGTAAAAAATAGAAAGAGCTGGAAATTTGGCTCAGTGGTAAGGCAGCCTTGTATCCAAACAAAACAAAAAAAAAAAAAAAAATCCTTTCTTCTTTTGTTCCAGGAAAGCCTTCTTGGATTGAGATTATCTTGGAAGTTGACAGTTTTTACTTTACCTAAATTAACAGTATTTCTGTCTCTGTAGTCAGGGCGACTCCTCCCCTACCTCCTGTGTGTCCAGGGTGGTACAGGTGCATAGACAGGATCTGCTACATGCACAGGCTGTGGTGCTCTGTGTGTAACTTTCCATTCTGATCTTTGTTCTCTCAGGCTGCCTTTCTTACATTCCAATTTTACATTTAAGGCTAAATACTATATTCTGAATATCGATCAGTGAACTTTTTGTGTCTTACCCATGTACATCTTATCAGAATAAGCCACACATTCATACTAACAACTCCAGCTCAATATACAAACATTATTCCACCTAGCTCTCCATCCTTCTACACATACAGTTGTAAGTTCTTTTCTACACTCTATTTCTGCACTCTATTCTCTTACATGTCATATCTGTAAAATTGCAAATTAAACAGTACCTGGTGGAATAGTTATAGAATTATGTAATTTTAAATTCTATGTCATTGTAGTGTGGAAGAAAAAAATAGACCAATGATATAATCAAATAATTTTATTTATTTATTTATTTATTTATTTTGGTACCAGGGGTTGAACTCAGGGGCACTGGACCATTGGGCCACATCCCCAGCCCTTTTTTGTATGTTATTAGAGACAGGGTCTCACTGAGTTGCTAAGTGCCTCACCATTGCTGAGGCTGGCTTTGAACTCGCGATCCTCCTGCCTCAGCCTCCCAAGTGCTGGGATTACAGGCATGCACCACCATGCCTGGCAATAATTTTATTTTTATTTTTTATTATTTATTTATTGATTTATTTCTTGTAGTGGTGATTGAACTCAGTGCAGTGCACCACATCTCCAGCCCTGTTTTTTGTTTTTGTTTTTGTGGTACCAGGGATTGAACTCAGGGGCACTTGACCACTGGGCCACATCCTCAGCCCTTTTTGTATTTTATTTAGAGACAGGGTTTCACTGAGTTGCTAAGTGCCTCGCCATTGCTGAGGCTGGCTTTGAACTCGTGATCCTCCTGCCTCAGCCTCCCAAAGTGCTGGGATTACAGGCGTGTGCTACTGTGCCCGGCCCAGCCCTGTTTTGTATCTTATTTAGAGCCAGGATCTCACTGAATTTTTTGGCACCTCATTTTTGGTAATGATGGCTTTCAAATAGCAATCCTCCTATCTCAGCCTCCTGAGGTTATAGGCATAGGATTATAGGCATGCACCACCATACTAGGCCTAGCCTTCTTATTTGTCAATTTCTTCATTTGATTGAAAATAAGTTGGAGTCACCATCTGGTGTTATTTCCTCAGACCATTACTGTTATGTTCCCACCCACCATCTTTGAACCACAATGAAAAGAGCAGCTGGGGATGTAGCTCATTGGTAAAATGCCACTGCCCTCGATTCAATCTCTACCATGCAGGAAAATAAAATACCTGGAACTGAATTCTCAGCCCTGGGAAGGTATGTGCCTACTTATCCACACATAGGGGAATATGACTTCTTACACAATAGCTCTGCTTGTCCATGGGAAAAATTGTTAGTTAGAATGAATATGGGCCAGTGTGCAGGATGTGAAAGACTTCACAACAGTCTAACTTAAGAGCAGAGAATAAAATTGTGTATACTTTCCAAGAGGGTGGAAGATATGACAGGCTATATTGGCCCCAAGTGGCAAATTTTCATGGTTTGTATTCAGGCTATATGGGCAGAGCTGAGCAGGGAATTTGTTTCTTTCTGGTTTGACTATCAATTGAATCCCAGGAAGCTGAGAGCACTGGGTCAGATTCTGGGGATACGTTGCTTGCTAGTCACAATGCAGATGGGCTTGTGGCTTTTTTTTGAAAACATTGGTGCATCTGAAACCTTGACATGGAAAGAATACATGGGAGGGGACTTATTCCTGAGAGAAAAAGTGAGTTCAGTCTGTGCAATAGAGTAAAATGTGTCAAGGGGGCAAATGAATGTGAGCTCACTGACATGTTACGAGACCCACAGATTCCTGAATCCTAAGACAGAAAATACTAAACCCTACATACAGTTTTTCCTATACATAAATGCCTATGATTACCCTTTCTATAAAACCTCAAAGTCCTTGTCATCACCTGAAGACAGGGCTTAAAAACAGGGTTACCTTGCCTTTATGATGTAGCTGCACTGGTGAAAGTTCCTTTCTGTTTTTTATCATGACCTATTCTGTTTGGTTTTGTGGCAAACAGCTGATTTGACCTGTGGGATTAGCAAAGACAGGTCTCCGCATAAGACTTCATAATATTATAATGTAGAACATCTACATTAATCACAAGGCACCCATTTTATTTCCACCTCACATTGCTGCATTAAAGGATTGTCTTCCTTCTTCTTCTTCTTCTTTTTTTTTTTTTTTTTCTCTTTTCTGATAGTGATAAAACACTGAGCCACAGAACCACCCCACCCACAATTGCTTCCTTTTGTAGCTTAGGCTGCCTCCTTAAAAGAGCAGAGGCAAAAAAAAAAAAAAAAAAAAAAAAAAAAAGCAGAGGCCAAGAGATTATGAGAATTACTAAAATAATTTTCAAATTATTTTCATTTCTAGATTAAGCATTGTTTCAAAAATTTGGAGATTGTGTATTTCTAAGTTGCCTGAGGTCACATTAGCTGGGAAAAAAATATATATTGTCACATCTTCCTTGGGACAAGTGAGCAAGGCTTCTTGTCTGAAATAATAGGGAGAGAAAGCAAGGCATCTCTCCCTCTTCCAGGAACGATGTTAGACAAAAATGGCACCGCGATGGTTAATTCTATCTCCCTATTCTCACTGTGTTTCTGTGTGACCACTAGGGGCTCATAAGTTAGCTATTAAACATAAATCTGATCACACAAATTTACATTGTGAAGTCTGAGTCAGGAGCTCTATAGCAAATTCATTAGTACATGAGAAAAACAGGTTTATAATTAGACATTAGGCTTGTAAGTAATGATTAAACTTGTGGCTCTTGCTGTGCCCCATAGTTCAGACTTTTTTAAGTTATAGTTATAAGGTTTTAAGTTATAGTTATAAGGCTTTCTTGTGATTGATAAGGATTCTTTTATCTTAGGTAAGTTTAGGATATTAGTTTAAGATATATTGATATAAGTTTTCCATGGTAGAGACCCCTTAGATCTAACACTTGATCAAAGGAAAAATACCTGTTAGCTTAACTTCTGAGAAATAGTGTACTTCTTCTTTCTAATTCAGAACAAAGTTATTATAGGAAACAATAGTAAGCTGAGTTCAGTCAAGGTTTAGCTATGATGTATTAGGGCAATCAAGGTGTTGGACATTGTGAGTGATCTTAAAGGGCTGTAAAAATAGTTTTAGGTAAAAACAGTTTTTGTTCTTGACATTTAAGATTGATCAATATATGCTTTCTTTACGTTTTTAGATAAGTTTAATCAGTAATATGTACTTAGAACAATATCCTGTTTCCCCCAGAATGTATAACCCTGAAATTCCTTAATGTAACTTGTTTCCTTCATAATGTATAACTCTGAAATTCTTTAATGTAACCTCAAAAGCTGTAATGCAAAAGACTGTGCTGTCTGGGCTATAAAAACTCGGGTAAAAGAAGTAAAGTTAGTTAGAAGTAAAGTTAGAGTTTAGCCTCCAGACTTGTGTGCTGCGTGGTCTATCTCTCACCTTTCCGCCGACGTCCTCACCCCCCCCAGCCGGAGCTGGTTATTATATATATGTGTGTGTATATGTGTGTATGTGTGTGTGTGTGTAATATCATTCTTTTTTGAGGTAATGGTGAATAAACTGAGCTGGGATATTATATATATATATTATATATATAATATATATATATATATCTATATATTATATATATATATATATATAATATTTTTTTGAGGTACTGGTGAATAAACTGAGTGGGGTTTGACCTTGAACTCTGAGCTCAATCTCCAACACTTTTTATTTTATTTTAAGTTATGCTCTCACTGTTTGCAGATTCTGACCTGACCTCGAATTTCTCCTTCCTGTCACAATGGGCAAAGGTGCAACTTATGCAGTTGAGCGGGAGAAAATAAAGAATGTCCACATGCTTCTGCCCTTTCCAATGGCTTATTCTCTCAAATCACTCAATGCAGTTTCACTGTGTAGGTTCTTAATCAAGAAAATGACAATCCCTAATGCTAGGAACTGCAATACACATAATCAATCTACAGCAAACAGTATCCAAGTGAGCTGCAAAGTGTAGGTAATATTTGTATATGTTTTCTATCATTGATGTTGATTGTAGAGTGGTCACATAGCCATCTAATATTTCCTACATGTTTCCTAAGCTCTTCTTCTCTGGTTTTACTTTTTTTTATTCCACTTAGCACACATCCTGAAAATTTTAAGGTTATCATAAATATGAGTATAAGCAGTGCATAATGGACAATTTCTTTTACATCCTGAAACCAATTTGGAATGTGCCAGCACATGGTGTCAAACTTGAGCAGCCTATAGAATGACTCTGCCCAAGAGTATCTCCTATTGACTACATTATGTTTGTATGCTAAAGAATCTCTTTCAAATACAGTTACTATCTGTGAGACAATGTGGTTTGTATTGTTGAGGTGTGCTTTATCCTGTGGTAGTTGAGCATCCTTTCTTTGTAATTGTTCTATATTATGTTCAGTTTAGTTTTGATGTAGCTTCATACATTCCAAATGTATGTCTTGTTTATCCTCATCTTCATCAAATATCATATTAGTTTGTAATCTGTATCTTTTGATTTGTGAATGCTCTTATATTCTACCTCATTTAGTATATAATGTCAACTTTCATTTATTGGATACCACATGACATCCTGCTTCATGGGTTGTTTTACATGCAGAAAAACAACATTGGTGTCAGAATACTCATAATATTTATAATAATCTTTCTTATTGGAGGTGCTCTCAAATGTGTCCTGTTTAGATGTCATTGTTTGTGCTGTTGGGCATGTATGTTTATATGGGTAAGTGATGCTGAAGGTGTAAGGTGCACTGATTACAAAGAGATTATTTCCCAATGGTATTACTTTCTCCTGTGGGTCTATTATAGTTACCTTAAATGTGTGTAGTTTATGATGGTTTGTATGTCCTAAGAATAGGTAAGTTAATGTGTCAATTGGTATTACTGATTATTTTGATGTAGTCCTAGCATCTTTTCTAACTCTTTTGATTATTTTGTACAGTAATAGTACACGGTTATCTTGTGTATTAAAGATTAGGGGCATATCTTGTCTAGCTATAATTTCCTCAACTGGGGAAAGCCTGCTTCTCCTAAGTCTATTGTTTAAATTCATTAACACATCTTGTAGTGCCTTCAGAAAGTGTTCATCTTTGTGTGAAAGAAATTCATTTTTAAGTAATTAATTCCATCTTTCTTTCTTTCTTTTTTTGGTACCAGGGATTGAACTCAGCGGCACTAGACCAATGGGCCACATCCCCAGCCCTTTTTTGAATTTTATTAGAGACAGGGTCTCACTCAGTTGCTAAGTGCCTCGCCATTGCTGAGGCTGGCTTTGAACTCGCGATCCTCCTGACTCAGCCTCCCAAAGTGCTGGGATTACAGGTGTGCGCCACCGCGCCGGGCTCCATCTTTCTATATTCCCTGCTGCTGTTGGATTGTATGCTAGATGATAATTCCATTGCATGTTCAGTGTAATTATTAAATGTTTTACCAATTTTCCTGTGAAATGGTAGCCCTTATCAGATTCTATTATAGTGGGCATGCCATAAGTTGCTATCTAATGTAAGATAAGTTTCATAGTAATGGGTTGTGTTTTGTTTACTAGCTGAAAGTGTCATTCCAATACCTGGACATGTGTCCACCAATGTGGCAACATACTTATTGTGGAAATTCGTAAGGGGTCCTATGAATTCAATTTGTATTCTGTAGTTAAAAATTTTATATTTTAAATCTGGTTGGGAAATTTTATGCAGATTAAATCTCAATTTCACTTTTGGGCATATAGTGTACCTGCAAAAAGCTGTTTGAATGGCATTCCATTTTACATCTAAGTTCCATCTTTGGAACCAATCATATAATGCATGTACTTCTATATGATCTAATTGTCCATGTAACTTTATATTATCACATTTAGAAATGTTTATCATTGTATTATCAGGTTTGATGTTTTTCCGTGTTTGCTTAAATTTAAGTTTAAAAGAATCTTTACTGAGTTGTAGTTCCCAATTCCTTTGTAGCTTGATTGTGGCAATTTTTGATAATTTATCTACTGTGATGTTAAGTCTACTGGTGTCTGTGTCCCTGTTTGTCTGTGCACCTACATGTGTAACTTTTATGTTATAGGCTTCATATAATTCTGTTCATATATCTCTTGACCACAATGCTTTTCCATTGATATGGAAGTCTGAAAAAGCCCATTTCACTGACCATACTGGTATGCCATTTGCAACAAACCATGAGTCTGTATAAATATATACATCCTTATATTTTGTTAATAAAACTTCTCTAATGACTAATACAACTGCTATTATTTCTGCATGTTGTGCTGATTTGTATTCCATTTGTTTTGTCAAGATTTTACCTTTCTTGCCGGGCGCAGTGGCACATGCCTGTAATCCCAGAACTTGGGGGCTGAGGCAATAGGATTGCAAGTTTAAAGCCAGACTCTGCAATGACAAGGCACTTAGCAACTCAGTGAGGTCCTGTCTCTAATAAAATACAAAAAGGGCTGGGGATGTGGCCCAGGGGTTGAGTGTCTCTGAGTTCAATCCCCGGTACTAAATAAATAAATAAATAAATAAATAAATAAATAAATAAATAAAAGTTTATCATATACCATAGTTTTGTGTGAAAATGATGTCCACAATCATAGTTCCTTGTATGTTTTGTAATTTTCTAAATTCTGTTATATACTCTTTTATTATATCAAAAGATTTGTGGTGATATAATTCCCAGATAAAGTCTTGTGAATTCCTTGTTATTGCATATATTTGTTGTAAAATAAGATTTAGGTATGGCATATGGTTGTGCCAGTACCCTAATATTCCTATCAAATTTTGTGCTTCTTTGTTTGTTGGAGGTTGTTGTCCAAATATTCTATCTATAATTTGATCTGGGATTTGAGTTCCTTCTGCTGTGATCAAAACTCCTAAAAATTTTACTGTTTGATCTGGTCCCAGTACTTTCTATTTATTGTCTATCCTTTTGCTATCAAACATTTAATTACTTCCTCTGACATTTCATGAAAATGTTATATATATATATTCTACTTTACCCAGGCTGTTCTAATATTGAAAATTCTATCTGACACCTGGGTTTCCTTGTCTGCTGAATGTCATGTTCCTGTTGAAAATTGTTGTGTTTGTGTGTCTGAAGTTGTTGTTGTGTTTGGGGAAGTTGCTGTTTTGTGTTCCTTGTCTGTAGTTTGGTGTAGGTAGTCTGTTTGAAGAAAACCTTCCTCCTGACTTGAACCTTTGTCCTTGTCCTCTGACTGGTGTACTGCTCCTGTCTCCTGTGCCTCTTTGCTGTGGAACTTCTCCCTGATGAGACCCTTCATCTGGGAGGCTCCTTGCTTACCCAAGGCTGCCTTTGCTGTCTGTTGTTATAATTAGGAAATCTATTCTTATTTTTTGAGGACTGAGCTGGAAAACTAAACTGCTGTGGTGAGGTCTGAGCTGGGAAAGAAAATGATCTGGAATCATTCAGCTCTTTGGCTTCCTTAAAATAAGTAAGTATATCATGTAATGTATGCATGCCTTGTAACGCTAATGTTAAAGTTAGTCTGAAGTATTCTGGAACTCCTCTGATTATTAGTTTTTTTTTTTTTTTTTTTGTTTGTTTGTTTGTTTTTTTGGTACCGGGGTTTGAACTCAAGGACACTCGACCAGTTGGACACATCCCCAGCCCTAGTCTTTTCTTCTGAGGTAACAGCTCTGCCTGTAATGGTGTGTTACATGTGTGTATATTGTATATTATAAAGTATATTCCTAATTTTCCACTTAATTTAATAGCCTGTTGGTGTTTAGTCCACTGTATCTGTGATACAAAACTGCCTACATCCATCACAGGAAATGCTCTCACCCATACCAATGCTACCCATTCCAGGATAGTGTTTTCTTGCAATCTATTCTCACTAAATTCTGCCACTAAAGCCACATATATAGACTCATTTTCTACTATATAGGTAATTGTATGCATTTCATCTCCATTAACTCTAATTACATGGGCTACATGCTCCCTTATTCTTTGTAGATACTCTAACTCCCCCCCCCCTTCTGGGCAAATTAATTTCATAACTGGTGCAGCTCTATTCTACTGAAGGATATGACGTCAACTTCCCCTTTGTTATCACTATAAGCTGACCCCTTTTTCCTTGGTGTTCTGGTCAATTTTCATGTAGTTACCAGTAAAACTTCATGATCATCTAGGTGACTTTTTTCCTATCTAGGATCTTTCTTACTAAGATTTTACCTCTAGTCTTATCTTCATGTATTTCATTAATAGTTTTGACTAAAAATCCCAGGATTTTTTTTGAAGTGGCTCTAGCAATGATTGGCTGAACTACTTCTGGGTGAGATACAGGG